>JBAMJV010003711.1:0-130357 GCA_037951105.1 Echinarachnius parma
GATAAAGCAACATTCAAGATTGTGAATACTTGAATCACCCGATAAGAATTGCAGCGATAATGTGATTTACCCATATTATTTCAATAATGTTTATTCATGATTTTCATGACATTATTAATGAGTATAAATCATAGCCATACCTGTACATACTCTACAAAAGTTTGAACATGAGGGTTATTGTTTTTTCTTCGTATTTCGGCACCCCAAACGGACACGAACTGACGAATGCAAACATCACTGTATGCACGTCAACCCACTCGACGTATACAAACCAAACGCGCGGCCTCTTTTTATCCTAGCCTGTACCATCCAGTTTCTTATTCATTTGTTTCTTCTCTCAAGTGTCCTTTTCTTTTCTTCAAGAAGTATCAATGTCAGCCCACAGGTCCAACAATAAATGACAAACCGAATTCGATGTGTATCCCTCAATTAATAATGAACTTTAGTAACAAGTCGTATAACGGGGTTAAGGGGGATTAACCGCGGCCGGCAAACGGAGCACAATGGGGTGTTTGAAACAAGTGGGCACGAGCGCATATAGATGCTTCGCAATGTTGCGGGATGCGGTACTAATCCTATCGTTTGAATAGGGGGGCAAGCTAATACCCCCTCCCCCCTCCTACCACTCCAAAATGTTACCTTCTTATAATTGTCAGAATTTTGTATTTATTGTGAAGTCTTTTGAATTTGGTGTTTTTATATCGGTAACCGATTCCAGCCCGTTACACGTACGTTGACAATGGGATGCGGTTATTCTAAAAGGGGGGTATAGCTAGTATCCTTATTAGTTACCGCTTTTCCGTGTGTATATTCTTTCAAAATTCGCGGTTTTATTTTGGTTAGCGATTTCTACCCGTTAAATTGAAAATGAAGTACACGAATCATGCTGGTACCGAAAACAGAAACACAAAAGACTGAACAAATTTACCCGGACATAGTACAATCCATGCCGACACCATGTATTATACTATAGGCCTATTCTTTCCGTCTTCTTTCATACACCGCTACGGGTCCTTCCTATTATTAGTTTTACGTGTAAACTTCATTCACATCGATGTGAAAAACCTGATAATATTTGTGTGTTGAAGAAGAAACGTAACATTTCAATGAGGATGAGTCAGGATCGTCTGAATAAAGCATTCTGTATTTTGCTCGTTCGTCCATCTTTATACCATGTCATGTCATTGTCATGTTCTTTTTGTATTCGACCGTTTTTCCATCATGTGATTTACCTTTAGTTAGTACTGTTTATGTATATTTTTGTTTACAATGTTTTCCAAGTCATAGAAATATAACTAGAAATAAAGAAAACAAAAAAAACAGAGGATCAAAATAATGTTGATTTCTTCGACATAAAAGGTCAGATGATTATTAGTATTTATCTATTCATGTATTTATCTTCTTCCCCCCCCCCCCCCTTTTCGGGGGGGGGGGGGGGGCGGGGTTGTGATAATAATATACGATAACCTATTCTAATCTATAATTAAAATAAAACGTTCTTATTTACGCGTGAACGCATATATTTCTAACAAGTCTCCGATGCCTCTAACAAATTATATTGGTGGTCAATTTTACTTGCATTGCTGCGTTGGAAATGGGGCCGGTAACCTGTACTACTGTAGCAGGTCCAAGTCTTATAATTTGGAGAAAAGTGTAAAACTTATCGACGTCTTGCACTTATACGAAGGGAACCTCCAGATTTCTAACAAGCCTACGATGCCTGTTTCGATTGGCAATGTTATCACGGAATAAGCTCGTCAACCAATTATGCCAATCTGATAATAAGTTACGCGAACTCAATTTATCATGTTTATAAAGCGATGGTATCAGTCAATAATTTTAACGACTCTAAAACGGTTCTTCCCCCCAAGGTATAGACCATGTTAAGACCTGTATCCTAGTCCTGGATACGATTATGAACACTCTTATCTTTATCACAAAATTGTTAAACGGTACACAGGTACACGTGCAAGCCATATCAATGGCGATTTAGAGGAGGTTTCTGTGTGTTTCCAAACTCATGCAATTGCGGATCCTGATACTGATAACAAGTCATGCAAATTAGCGTATCATCGTATGCATAAGCCTTCAATGATTATACTAGGTATGTTTAATTTATAATTTTTTTAAAGAAGTACCGTCACTCGGTTTAATGAGTATATATATATTTTAAATTCTTTACGTTATTTTGTAATTGGGTTAATTAATGTATTATACGAAGATTATGGAAGAAATGTGCGGACAAGCGACAATTATGATATAAATACGAAGGAAATTATATGTACAGTAACGCTTGATAATACCATGAAACTCCCAGATCCCTGATAATACAATACAGTCAGAAGCGTGTATGATTTAAATTGAAAAAGAGGGCATTAATAAATGATAAATTTGTTAAGGCAACTAGCAAAATATCGTTTCATAGATAGAAAGAAGAAAGAAAATGAAAGAAAATCAGTAATGTCTATTAATAATTATACAATTGAACAATGGAATTGCGCGGAAAGAATACAAAAAGAAGGAAAGCAAAATGAGTCATAAAATGTTAAATTAGACAATTATTGGCGAGTTTGATATACTGTATTGCAAGAATACAATCAAGACAGATAATATAGGGATTATGTTACAGCGCCGTGAAGATAGAAAGAAAAACGAAAGAAATAAAACATACGCGGAAAAAAAGAAGGACATAATATTAATAATGAAGAAAACAAAATCAGTAATATAGTGTTGAATCAGACATTTGACGAGTTACTGTATATAGGCACGTAATGCCCGGCGCAGACAGAGCCGACTCGACTGGTTGTCATTCCGATCGGCTCAGTTTGCAGTGCCTCGCGACACACATTTTGCCAGTCGAGAGACAGTCGGATGCCAGTTGGGGCCGATTCAACACGATAAATCTGCTCCGACCGACCTGGCCCAACTCTAGCCTGATTTAAACCAGTCGGATCGGGTCGAGCCGGCTCTGTCTGCGCCGGGCTTTAGACAATCGAGAAAATGGAGGGATAATTCGTTAACTAGCGAATTCTGAAGACCTGAAGATGCCGATGCACAGAGTTGAGCAAATATTGAATTAGCAGACACCCGAACCTCGGGAATTACGGTCATTAATACCCTTCAGACCGGCATTTAAACGTACTTTATATTATATACAAATTATTAAAGGTCTGACTTGTGGAGCAATTTCAGTATAATTTGAATTAATCGGAAAATGCATTATTGAAATACAAAATATACAGCACATTCTTTCAGTCGTATACAAGAAATTAAATCATACATTAATTTTTGTATAGAACATAATTATTTAATTCTCGGTAAAATGATCAACATTTGTAATCAAACGTTGCAGCATTTTGCTGGGAACACCACGCAGATATGCATACGTGGGACAGTGTTAAAAAGTTATAGAACTTTGCTTCGGGGCGTGATTAGATTACGGACGTAACACCATCATAAACTGTTGGATATTACTTTTCATGTATTCATTATGATTTGTAGTCAAATAACTTTTACTTATAATTATATGAATGTATATTTTAAGCCAGGTAGATAAAAACAGAGAGATAAAGTCATTTGTAGTCAAATAGATAAAGTCATTTATTAGATAACCGTACGAAATATTATGAGAAGAACCCATTTTCAAGGTATACCTTTAAGTGCCTTTGATTGAAGCACCCCAATAAGAATGGATCGTTGGTTTCTGTGTAGGTATGTTAACTAGACCTGGTTCCCCATTAACTAGAAGTTTGTTTGAGGAGGCGGTATCCACAAACAGTCATAAAAACCAAAGAATATGTTCAAGTATGCTTCAGATATCCCACCCCCTTTCAATACGGCAGGCAAGTACCCGGGCCTTATCACGTAGGTACGGAAAACATAAACTAACTGTTTTCTCTACTGGCCCATTTGCGGAAGAAAAAAAAACATAAATGTTCAAATTTTACTTGCCCAAAGAGAAAATTTAATTGCTCGCTTACTTCTAGATGAGATTCACATAAATATGATGAATTATAGTTGAACAGACGTATCAGTTGCCCGATCAGTAAACCAAACTAGACCATTTAAGAAATTTTACTTGCCCGGCCTCATATGTTTGTACTTGCCCCGGACAAGCGGGCAAGTGCTATAGTGTCGAGCCCTGCCTTGTAAATATTGTGACCATTTCGATTTCCTGAATGTGTAAGGGTTAGGAACTTAGGGTTAATAATACAAAAGCTAAGTTATTAGTTTATTGACCCACAAAGTCCCACTGCCGTGGAACAGTAAACATGGTAAAGTGCGTGTATTTGATTTTGAAGTTTGAGCACCCATCATTTAGAACATCATTTAAATTCTCCGCCTCTTTGCTAATCATCGTGGCAAGCGTGTCGTAGTTTACTTCTTCAGTTCTTTAAACAAAAATAATTTGCTACTACATACTTCTTTTTATTAGTGACTGAAGAATCCGTTACCCTATACATGAATAATCTATATATATTTGTACATGAAGCACCCACTAAACTACAGCAAATAATTCCATCCAAGTTGAACAACACATTTACCATAGTATTGCTTGAAAAATAAAAACATCACACATTTTGTTTGGTCTAATTTTATTGGGATAGATGTCACGCGGTTAGAACTACTCTCCTTCCATTTGGTGGAAACGTCTGAAAAGTGATCGTAACGTGTTGAAAAATTCAACACAGGCCTCTTCGCAAATCGTGTAAAAGGGTGACATTAAAACAAGGACGTTTGTCCTTACATTGTGGCCTGACCTTTGACATCATGTCTGATTTTGAAAACATGTAATTTGTTCAGCGATGTTGGATGAGCGAACCGCACAATCAAATGACTTCATGCGTTGTCATGAGCGAAACAATCCAGAGACACGCGATGAGATCTGATGCGTCGAGAGCTCGAAACAGAGGCTACCCCCAAACCACCCGGTGGCAACATTAGGGTCTTACAAAACTAAACAAGGGAGCAAGAAGGGTAAAGAGGGGATAATTATATCCACATGATTATATAAATTAATAAATTTAAATTAAATTAAATTATATACAGGGGTATATAGCGTGAACGAACACTACAAAATTGTGTTATGTATTGTTATGTATCGTTTTCCAGTTCCTGGAAAAAGAGCGGGAGAAGGGGAGGGGGGGGGGGGGGGCGACAAGAATTTTCATGGGGACGCAGTTTACCCACTCCCTCTCTGTCCTTCCAAGTCACCCCTTCCCGCCCCAGCCGTCTGCCCCGAGTCGCCTTGTATCCTAAACAAGAAGGGTTTTTGCTTTTGACATGTCTGAGGTTGTGGGGAGAAAAGGATTCCCCACACGAAAACAAGTTGTGTTATGCAAAAGATTTGAATCTTTGAAAGATGTGAATGTCTGATGATGGGGGAAGAACGTTTGAAGTAGCCATCTTTCCTTCATCCCTCCGTCTGGTATTTCATCCTTCTTTCATTATTTCACTTCTTTCCTTCTCACTTCCACTTTCGCCCCTCCCCTTTCTCTTCTATTTTTCTTAGATGCTCCCCCACTCCCCTCCCCCATCACCTCTCTCCCATTCTTCATTCTCCTCACCCCTCTGCTCCCCTCTCACCCCCCTTAGTCCCACTCCTCAGTCTTTTCAAATGATACTTTCTTGTTTCTTCAGATGAAATGACGTTAATTAATCATGTAGCGTTAGAAGCAGGGTGATGACACGGGTTGACCAGACGCATGTCAAACACCAAGCTGATCACTTTCACTAGGAACTCAGGTTTTAGCCTTTCAGTCAGCCACTTGTGCGTTAAATCTATTTTATCTGTGTATGACTGTGGCTTGAACCGAAAACAAAAGTGTCATCCTCGTACGGATTGGCACGGGACAGACTTAAACTAAAACTTTAACTTAGTAAATAAAATAACCAGTAACAGCTGAACAAATCAAATAATCAAGGCTTTTCATGTAATATTATTTAGGCCCAAACAAACTGAACATGACTTCATTGACTTGTCATAAATTTGAACATTTCACAAAATTGATACGCCTGAACGCGATCCTAATTTCGCGACCAGCTAGTTTCTCTCACTCGATCTCGACGCGTAAAAGTTACGATCCCCAGTCACGATGTTTGACACATAGGCAGTGATGGGGCACTCACTGCGCGGATTCACCTCCTATCATGCATTCGTATGTAAATATCAAACGCAAGTGACATTGGACATCTTTGCGCTATATTTTAGCATTTGGAGGTCGTTTCCCTCGAAATTAAACTGGAACGAACGAATTCCTGAAGAAACTTTAACGGCCGATGTCGCGATGATCTTTCTTTCTCACTTTGTCATTTGTAGAACAAGACCGTTTAACTTTACGCAAATATTTGTTGGTAATTTAATTTTTTATTAGGAAGCGAGTGACATTTGCAAGCGTTTTTAATCGCGGGATTGCGTGTGGTACGCCCCATCACAAGTTGACAGGGGGCGTATCCAGTATCAGGGGCCATCGTACTTATCTGGGAGCGGGGGCAGCTTGCTCCAAAATGAAAATTGACATTTTGAATTTCTTTTTGTTATAACTTTAATTGCGCAATAAGGGATGGGGGTGGTAATATGGTGGATGGGGTTACGCAATATGAGGGTTAAGAATTCCCACGTAGGGGAGGGGGACTCCGCCCCCCCCCCCCCCCCCCCCCGTAGCTGCGTCAGAGGGTTTGACGCTCGAAGCCACCCGCGCGAAATACGGTGGTGAAGTTGGCGGAGGAGGCAATTTGTCAATGTTCCTACGACTAACTAAATGTGGTGCCGCAGTTTGATTGATTAAAATGTTCGCTTGTGCGTCGCATTCACTTTGCCAATTTAGTGCGACACATTATATTGTCTAAACTTGTCTAAACTTTTCTATAAACAAAATAAATGTTTTTATACTGTGTGTGTTACCGTTTGGGATCGAACCTCAAATCCAAAAGGAGGGAAAACGCCCTTGAAAACGGTCGTTGCGGGCGCTGTGAATGTAAGTTCGTAAACATAGAACACGCGCTCGACAGGGATTTGGAGAGGGAAAAAGAATATCACATATTGACAGACAAAAATAAGATAGAAAGTAACGAAGAGATAGAAAGAAGACAATTTTTTGCAATGAAGAGTCTCCATAAGCATAAATCACTCCGAATACCGACTCTCTATAGACTATAGCTGCAGCGCCGCTGTTTTACAAATTGCGCAGAGTGCAGACTTGGTTTATTTGAAAAGTTGGCTAATTCGCCGTCAAACACACGTACCTCTTATACCCGTAGTCTACATTTATAACCTGTTTGATACATTTTGTTTTTGTGGGGGAGGGGGCAGTCATTATCCCGAATTCATATCGGTGTAGGAAATAGAATTATTATATTTCACACGAACTGCGTGTACTATTTTTAAGAAAAATAAAGTATAGAGGACACAACATACCACAATTAAAAAAAGAGGAATTGTATCAAAAGTTCAAATGATTTCTGTCTACTATCATTGTATTGACTCACTTGAACATATGAACAGTAATTCAAACCTTACTTTAAAATGCAGTGTAGTATATAGCTATCTGCAAGAGAACAAAATACTTAAAGGGATAGTTGAGTTTTTGGTATAGATGGCGCTACATAGAATAATTTGTTTGTGAGATAATGAAAAACTGAGTGTCAAATTTGAAAGAGCATACAATTTGAATGACAGTATAAACTTTTATTTGATCAAAATCGGTTTATAAAAACGGCGAAAATATCCATAAAAATAACCATTCGTAATAATGGTCATTTTGTCATGTATATTCTCTGTTATTTTACGCTAACTATTATATTTTCATGAAAAAATCAAACGATATCAAATTATATAAATATTAAGTAAAAACAATATTGATATTTACCATTCGAACTTTTATAGCGATAGATTGACAACATCATTCATTGTCAAGGTAATGGTCATACTAATAATCATGCTTGTGAATGATACTGCGATCTTAGACTACGCGCGCCAGCCGTTTTGACAAGAAATGTTGCCATGAACTTGAACGCGTCGTTTAACGCCGTTTCGATTTCACTGTTTGTTTACATCGAGCTAAAGTAAAGAACGAAAAGTGAACAACTCTCGAATTTGGCGGTGACCCCTCGTTTTTCTGTCATCACCGGCGGCTAATACTCAATTTGTGAGCCGTCTTCTTCACTTTGTACTGCCTCGTCTCCCAACTTGGTAATGGTAGCCATCTTCTCGGCCTAATGCCCCAGTCACACGTGTCACATACCCGTGAAGCCTTGTCGTAACAATATCCAAGAAAAGCCGATTAAAGGACGGTTGATAGGCGATTACTTTACGGCGCCGTAAAGTAATCGCAAAACGCGGGCCTCGTAAAGCCACAGAGACGCACGAATAGCCACGGAATAGCCATGAACTAGCTTCGTCAGACATGTCAGCTCTGTCTTCCCGTACTACTACTAACACATATCGTCACGTATCGCCACGTATTACCAGGGAATAGCCACCGAATAGCCCAGTTTATTTGCATTTCAGAAACAATGCCAATAGGTATGACATTTTGGCGGGAATATGTGGGAATATGTGACTGGGACATGCCACTCTCCCCCAAACATGCCAAACTTGAGAGCATGATTATTTACAAGTCAAATAGCCGGTGTGCAGGTACAACATGACTCCACCGTGATTTATTCCCCCTCCGTGTCTTTAATAAGCAAATTAAAGTCGGCTAAAGTGGCCGCAATGAGGCACGATATTGAGTAATGTCGATTTATGAATGCAAATAACTGTAAACTATTGAGACATCACGTTGCACTAACACAAAGCGAACGTAAATCCAGGCAATAAAGTTAGATGTGATTGTTTAGATTTATACAAATAGAGGGTTCTCGAATAAATAAAAAGGATTTGTTTCAATGTGGGATACTGGGATTGATATGTAAAATATTGAATGAAGTAAGATAAAGTTATTATTTATATGATTATACTAATTCCAGATTTATTGGCGTTTTTGATCTTTTTCAATATCTGTCTGTATCTAAGTTCCAAATAAATGACTGTCTTTCCAATTGTCTATCTATCAATTTATATATTATCTCTATATATCTATATATCTATCTATCTATCTATCTTTCTATCTATCTATCTATCTATCTATCTATCTATCTATCTATCTATCTATCTATCTATCTATCTATCTATCTATCTATTTATCTATTTATATATTTATCTATCTATTTATTTATCTATACAGGGTGGCCCAAAAAAAACGGAACGGGGCACTTCCCAAAATATAATACCACAATGTTTATGTTCATCGGATAGGGTGTCCTTTCCAATGAAAAACGATACCAAGAACAGTAATTTTGATCAGGTCGTTTTTGTTTAAGGACGCAGTGAGTGAGACCATGTCAGGTGCCGATTTATGTCGATTTCGACCTAGTCAATGCCAGTTTAACCGCACTCCTTGCCCGTAATACCATTCAGCGACCAGGCCCATTCTCTCAGCACACGGCTGAGTGCGCACTAACAATAGTGCGCGATGCTCAACAATATGAACGGCAGTTCGTGCAATTCATCAAGCGCTGGCTCAATACAAATTGACAAAAAAGAGAACCTGACATGGTGTCACTCACAGGGCCCTAAAACAAACACTACACAACCAAATTAACTGTTTTTGGTATCGTTGTTCATTTGAAAAGACACTCTATCCGATGGACATAATACATGTGTTACTTTATTTTGGGAAGTGCCCCGTTCCGTTTTTTGGGGGCCACCCTGTATATCTATATAATATATATATCCATCGCTATAATCAACAAATCTATATATCTGTCTGGGTTTCTGTTGTAACACAATTAACATTTTAAAGTTATTTTGTTGTTAATGTTATACTGTAGTATAATTATCTCAAAATCGAGACAAAATTGCAAATTATTTATAAAAACGTAATACGAGTACTAGTTGCGAACAATATAATTTCATATCAGAGCGGCTTACTCCGAGTTATTTCCCCCGTCACCGTCCCGAGTGTCTCATGTCACTGTCTCGATACCTGATCGCTTGACTACCAGCGCGTTTCGTCGACGCTTAGAGTAATTTTGGCGCGTGCGATTTCCCTCCTCTGCGCAGAGACAATAAAACGTTAATGAGCTTCACGTGATATAAACAGTAGCATGACAAATGGCGTGCCATACCTTTCTTACAGCGCAATTTATCAATCTCGAATTCCCAACACTATTTTGACATTTTTGGTCTGTTTCGTTCGCTTTGAGACGAACATATCACTGTAAATAGAACACACCCAAGTGTACCGGATATCTTATTATGGAAATTCAGTTAATTGAGTGTTGAACATAATCATATAATTTTGTCATAAAAGTTTAACTGTTCATCACTAATATATTTTGCAATTAATACAGGAGGATGATTTCAAATCATAAAAACCGCGCAGCCGTTTGATTTACTAATTGAAACAAATAATACAATTTATAAATATGTGAACGGAAAGAAAATCTGAAGATGTATTCGTGCACACTACTTGAGAATTCGTATATTATACAGGTCATGTCGAATTGAACATCTTTAATTGTTATTGTGTGTTGTTGGTTCTGTTACAATTAGACATACGGTATATCTACTACAGATAAAATCGAGATAAACTTGCATAAAGAACAACATTTATTTGCCCAAAATGCCCTACACCACTATACCTGTCCGTCGCGCCGACAGATATAGAGCGAGACGGTCCAGGTTATCTCGCGGAAGCACCCCCGATAACAAACCTTCTCGGGTTGCTATAGACGCGCAAAGAAGCTGCAGAGGCAGAGCTATATACTGCAGATAATGATGTGTGACACAAAATATTGAATATTGATAACTTTTATATCATGTTCAGTTTGAAAACAATGGTGATAATTTTTTATCGTAAATGTTGTTTTCGCGAAGCCAAAAGACCAACAAACAAACAACTTACTTTTTGTAGTCATACCCCTCCCTTTTACTCATGACAATTATGTTTATGGTTAAATAAAACAAAAATTAAAATCAACTATATATATATGCATTACAAATTTAGACAATGAGTTAGTAACTGAGCACTTTGCGTTTGAGCTCATTACTCGGCCCCATAATCAATTTTCATGACATTCATTTAAAATGGAATTTTTACACTCATTCAGTGGACACAGATAAAACAGGTATAGGATAAATCTCTAGTATAGGTTTTCCCGCTCAATTTTACACTTTTTTCAATCGAATTCATTAAGGGTCATTCAAATTCACGCATTACCGCTTTATCGTTGGTATCGGTCTTTCAAATTCCGAATAAGTGCAAACGAATTCATGCATACGCATACGGTTTCGTGATTAGTCACGATAGTTCATTTAATGGGCACTCGAATTCGCAAATGTGCAGTAGCGCCAGCGTGAACTACGTGCGATTTTGAATGACCATTGATGAAAAGGTATGCTCTTTGTGCAAATTCACTTGCTCAGACGTGATTTTGAACGACTATTTACGAATTCGAATGCTGCTTTGACACGGCGATCGCAAATCGCGCGAATTCGTTTGCTCCTTATATCAATTTGATTGTCACAATCGCGAAATTGAGCGGGAAAACCTATACTATACAGGCGATTTCGCCTTGAGCGGCTATTCAGTAACTCCAACTTCAAATCACAGATACACACTTGTATCAGGGAGGTGGTATAATATAAGACTCCCATCTCCCTTCTTTTCGCATGATATGTCAACATAGTCATAGATCCCTTTAAAAATAAAAATGTAGTCTATCACGATCATCTAGCCCTATACCATGTATGTACTCTGCAGCTGCATTGGGTATGGTGTTTTCTCATATTACAAACTTGTCCTTCGTCCCCATGTATTCATGTTACATCAGACCTGAGTATACAGGGTGGCCCATAAATAACGGAACGGGGCACTTCCCAAAATAAAGCAACAAAATGACTGGGTCCATCAGGTAGTGTGTCTTTTCAAATGAAAATTGATACCAAGAACATTAATTTTGGTCGTGTAGTTTTTGTTTTAGAGCGCTGTGAGTGACACTATGTCAGGGTTCATTTTTCTACAATTTTGACTGACCTATTGGCTAAAGAATGACTCGAACGGCTCGGCATAGAATTACGGTGCTGTGGCTATTCAGTCGAATGCACACTAACAAAGGTGTCCGCATCATTGTGCATCGTAATTCTATGACGAGCCGTTCGGGTCATTCTTTAGCCAATAGGTCAGTCAAAATTGAAGAAAAATGAACCCTGACATGGTGTCACTCACAGCGCTCTAAAACAAAAACTACACAACCAAAATTAATGTTCTTGGTATCAATTTTCATTTGAAAAGACACACTATCCGATGGACCCAGTCATTTCGTTACTTTATTTTGGGAAGTGCCCCGTTCCGTTATTTCTGGGCCACCCTGTATAATATGCCCAGGATCGGGCCGTGGACCTACGGGGGTGGAAAGATCTAATTTACTGGCCCACTGCCTCTCGACTGTCACTCTGGTTGGAACTGTCCATCAAAATCATGGACATACATTAATTAGTCCAGGTTTCTAGACTCTTATTTCTGACTCATTTCACACTTTTAGCAAGGGATTAAGGATAAAGAAAACATGACATTCGTTGGCGAAATAAATTATCTTTACCACAAATAAAAACCACAAGATTATGGTTTAGAGTTATGTAACTCTTTTCTTGTAAAGTATTATTTGTATATTATTTCATTGGTATCAAACAGATACAAATTGAGCTTTCGATTTATTTTTTAGTAGGAAACAAGAAAAAAGTTCGCCACCCACAAGAAAAATCACAAGCCAACATGGGATTGCAAGCAAATAAGCAAAGTTGTATAACTCTGCTGGGATATGCACTGCTTGAATATGCTTGTATATTATTTTGTTGTTGAAAGACAGATGTTAGCATGGCTAGTGCATGTAGCTTTTGTCTTGTGACGGGTTTAGAAACTGAAAGAAAAACATGACGCATTCCGTTGATGAAAGAAAGGAACACGAACAGTCTCAAGAACGTGTGTGTGCATAACCAAGGAGTACAAATAATTTCTTAACGTTGAAATAATAGCTTTGAAGAGGTGCTGTTCTTGTTTATGTATATAATTTGTATATTTGTATGCGCGGCTTAATTTTGTTACGTCAGCCGGTGCCGTGCTCGCTCGCCCCGCCAGCTTGCTCGGGTAGCTAGCTAGCTCGGCCCGACAGCTCTCGATGCTACCGCTAAGTAGCTGGATAAATAAATTTGTTGAGCGCTGTTCCCACGTAGAAAAATATAAACAACAACATGTCATAAGGGTAGGGTAGAATAATTGTGTGTGGCCCGGTGCCCCCACACATAGGTTTTGGTGTTAATGCTTACACAAACAATGACCATTCCCTTCCTTACAATTACATTACCGCAAATAATTTAAGCATTGAGATGTATACCATCAGCTCTCTGACTGATGTAAGACATGCTTAAAACGTTTTGGCTCTTGTGTTTAGACTAACAACATAATTATACAAACCCCTTTGTATAACCATACTAGTAATCATTAATTATGATGATGTAATGTAATTTAGAATAGAAATTCCTATTTCCATTATTTTGTTTCATGCGAAATAATACAATTTGTATTCTTGATAATGCGTCTCCCAAATCCATCTCTTCTCCGGGCAAAATTATCAAATGGTTCAGGCGAAATCGACTTCGTATTCTCATGGCCAAATCATGCTTTACCACATCTCCGGGCAAAATCACTGGAGTTTTCTGTGTACAATAATGTCATCCCCTTATTATAGCCCCACAACCCCTTAAGCCCCCCCCCCCCCCCCCCCCCCAATTCACACTACCCGGGGAAAATGTGCCCGAATATAATTATACGCCCATCATTTTGTTACAAGAAACTATCACCTTTAGTCTTATCAGCTCGCATGGCATTGGTACATGGCACAACCGCACAACAAGCTGCAGTTGACATCCTGCTCTATGTCCTGTGGAAAGATATATCATGATAATATCGGAAATAAACGAAAGTGCAAGATTTGGTTCTTTATCACGAGCTATGAGGAAATCAAACAAACATTCACACCTCAGTGTCTTATACACTTCCCTTTGGATAAGAAAACAGATGAACCCATTGATTCCGGGACCTATATCATTTACCAAATACATGTATTAACTCAATAGGATTTAAGAAACATGTAAGAGGAAACTTGTTAAACGATGTATAAAAAAGGGAAGTTGTTAGTTACACCTGGCATTAAATAAAGCCTTCCGTGTAAAGGTGTGGATATGAAATTTAAATACACTCGTCACATCAAAATATAGATAATGATTTTAAATTTGATATACCACAAGATGATTCATATCATTGTTTATATTTCCGTATGATTTTAATTATTTCCTTTATCATTTTGACTGTGGTTGTTTGAGGTATTGCTACTACTGTTGTTGCTACCGAGCGAGCATAGCCCAGGTCGAAAAAACAGTTGAAACCAGTTGAAACCAGTTGGAAATTCAACTGGTTTTTACTGGTTTTAACTGGCATCAAGCGGTAGCAGTTTACATTCCCGGTTCCAAGTAAAGATAAATGGATAGATGCAGCAGTCCAGTTAAAACCAATAGAAATACCAGTTGAAACCAATTCAAAATACCAGTTGGAACCAACTACTTTAACTGGTCTTCTTACTGGTAAGCCTTACTGGATTCTTACTCGATTCCAATTGATTCCAGTTGATTCCAGTGTACCAATTTCCATATTGAAACCAGTTGGCCAACTGGTGGTATCAACTGGTACCAGTTGGCAACTAATTTTCAACTGTTTTTTTCGACCTGGGAGACATTCACTTTTCATCCATGAAATCCGTGATCATTAACATGGTTCTATCATATTAAAGGGCATCAAGCGTGGGGATGCTACATAGCGGGTCGCCATTTTGAACTGGGTTAGTTTGTGCGCACCGCATGACACTGAGCTAACGTGCATTACGCACCGTGCGCAACGCGTATGCAAGATGGCGCCGCGCATCTCATTTGACGAATCTGAACTACCTTTAATCATTTTTTCAAAGCTGATAATGATGTTAGTTCATTTCATTTCAAAATTGTTTTCCCAACATAAAAGTAGTGTGTTATTTGTTTTCTGTGTATCGTGTAATTCACGTGAAATATGATAATAGTTTCACGCAACTATGCGATTTGGTGAATTGATATCTGTTATATCGAAAACTATATACTGTACGTACAGAATCATGACGATTTGCAATATCGGGTGTTCGTTTGCTGAATAGCGAACGCCAGTTAGATATTTGCCAATCGGATAATGCATTCATGTATAGATTCCTATCGGAGCCATATGCTGTTATCTCAGCCTGTATAGTTTGCGAAGAAGATAAAATGATACAGATGAGAAATAAAAGATCAAGCACGATCTGTTACTTCTGTTTCCCGACCCACTCACGTTGGAAAATTATACTAAATTATTACCGAGTATCATACATTTATTTAAACATTAAATTATTCGCGCTTGTTTGTTTAAATTCCATGTCAATATATCTTGTAACTTTTACTTTGGACTAACTTTCTTGAATACTAATTCTATACTCGCTTCAGATAGCCTACAAACCTTATACAATTAGGATATTATTGGCAAATATTGTGATTTATTGACGTTACCTAGCATCACAAATTATTTGAACTATATAAACATTGTCCCTATAATACCATTGTATCATGAAATTTGATTGACAAGAATAATTATGTGCGTCTGTATTTAATCATGTTTTGAACTTTTGAAGGAAACAAATATAGACAAGGTAACTTTCAGCAAGTTGAAACTTCCGTGTCTTTCTGCTGTTTGTAAATTGTATAAATAATAATTGAAGACTTCTGATAAACGAAGAAGCTGTTACAAAAGTGGGTCTCATTAATTAATACTTTCAAGGTAACCTTGTTAATTTTTATGTTTGAGGTTTTATCTTGCGAAATTCTGAAAATCGAATTCGGAGATTAGTTATCAAACTTATCATAGTCATGATTGATTTCTTTACAATGTAAACACTTGAAGCCACCATAGGGAGAATCGAATTCATAAATCATCCCCCGACTTCAGTTCACATACGCGACCGCAAAAGTTTGCTCACCCTCACCTCTATTCAGCTTTCAGTTGTTTTATTTTTTATTTTATTTGTTAGCTTATTAGTTTATGTTTCACGTATCTTCTTGTAATTTCTTGTATCATATCTCGTTCTTATCTTTTCATGTCTCAAAAGGTTGAATTTATCATTAATTTATTTATTTTCATCTTTTAAATTGTTTTTAATTGTTCTTTGCTTTCTAATTTCGTTCTTTCATTTAAACATGAAGTATTACTGCATTGATTTTTATTTATGCATGAATTTACAAGTTTCTTGAACTATCATGACTATCGTTATTGTATTGTCCTCGTTGTCCCCCCCCCCCCCCCCCCCCACCCATTTATATTATATCGATCGACTATATTATGATTACTACTGCATAAACCACAAGACAAAGGCACACAAATACGTTTATATAATGACGAAAAACAACTAATCGTTGAATGAAGCAAAGACCCTACTGTTGTTAGTATCGAACCATGGTTGAAACAGGAATTTCTTCCATTATTTTTTGTTACGTGACGTGTGCTATAAAAAATAATTTGGATTCGGGGCGAGTTCCGGTGACTGAGCTGGAATTGAATAACTGACATCTCCCCTCCTATCCAAATAATTGGATAAAGACTGGTCCGAAGTGAAAGCTTTTTTGAGGCAATTTAGGGGGTTGACACTACACATAAACGCATTGGCATTTTAAATGCCCATCAACCTTGGAGAATGTTGGTGTCAAGACAGCGGTTCTTGCTCGAGTTGCACCGGGGAAGCGCTGGCGTAGCGGGTTAGCATGGTTAGCGTGCTGTGCGATACACCCTCGCGGACGCGTCGTTACGTAATAGGGGGTTTATGTGATTTATGTTAACCACGTGTTGGGGAGAGTGAGTGGCGTGTGACAGGATGATTGACTGGCTGATTGGCTGGGGATTGGTTTGGTTCGGGGATGGGGTTGAGGAAATGGTTTGGGGATGTGAAGAGAGATTAATTGAGAGAGTTTATGTTCTCCATTGCACCTTTTAGTTTTTATTTCA
Source organism: Echinarachnius parma (assembly GCA_037951105.1). Classification (NCBI taxonomy): domain Eukaryota; kingdom Metazoa; phylum Echinodermata; class Echinoidea; order Clypeasteroida; family Echinarachniidae; genus Echinarachnius; species Echinarachnius parma. The sequence continues at coordinate 17,154 of JBAMJV010003711.1, forward strand.
AAACGTTTATGTGACCCTTTTCGAAAACAGTGCTCAAACAAACGAGTTAGGACAAGTGAAGATAGCCATTTGACATGCTAGCCACAAAGGAAACTCCCCATTATAAAATGTATCACAATCTCATGTTATTCATCGCTGACAGTGACAGTAATTGTTGGATGGTGAAAAGCTTGTAAAATGTGATATACCAGGAAGATGAATACTTTGTAAATAATAATAAAACAAAAAACTTACTGTGTGCGTCTCAGCAATCACAATTACTGACCAGCAGAATGTGATTATTATTATTTGATAGGCATGGCGATGCGTATAGACATAATAGTATACAACATAATAAGCTGCGTCGGGGAACCACCCAACCTAGCTTTATAATCAAATCAAAATGTCATCCCAATCTCATGTTATACCTCAACACTGATAGTTGGATGATTATAAGATTGTAAAAACATAACATAATGATTCTGTATGTATAAGCTGCCGTAGACCTTCAAATACTGCACTATGAATGGTGTCGGAATAGATAGAAAATCATAATACAGAGGGAGTTGTATACATGTACACAAAAATAGTACGTCCATGATCATTATCATTATAGCTGTGTATGAGTCGGGGAACCACCAGACCTAGCTTTATAATCAAATCAAATGCCTTCGAATCTCATGTTATACTCAACACTGATAGTTGGATGATTATCTTAAGATTGTAAAAAATAAAACACCGAACATAATAATTCTCCACATACTGCCATAGACCTCCAAATACTGGTGGTGTCGGAATAGACAGATGATTTTACGTCCATGATAATATATAAACTGTATAATCTGAGTCGGGGAACCACCCAACCTAGCTTTATAATCAAATCAAATGCCTTCCAATCTCATAATAATTATACCTCCACACTGATAGTTGGATGATTATAAGATTGTAAAAACATAACAGAATGATTCTGTATGTATATATAAGCTGCCGTAGACCTCCAAAATACTGTACTATGAATGGTGTCGGAATAGATAGATAGATAATTATAATACAGATGTAGTTGTACGTCCATGATAATATAACTGTATAATCTGAGTCGGGGAACTACCCAACCTAGCTTTATAATCAAATCAAAATGCCTCCCAAATCTCATGTTATTTCTCACCACTGATAGTCATGATAGTCGGATGATTATAAGCTTGTAAAATGTGATTAAACCTAACGTCTGTCTATCTGCATTCGTCTGGGCCTGATGAATGAAATATCTCCCCGAGATTAGATAATTATTCAGATTTCCAACCCAAGTTTAAGTCCGATAAAATAATTAAATTGTAAAATGGCCCGTAATCTTTGTCTCGCCTATATAACTTTAACGCCATCTCGTTAATGGCGCAGATACCGGGGTTCGCTAAACATACCCTAGCCGCGATAGGCGCGGCCATATCGCGACTATTATGATACTATATCTTTTATTCGTGTGGATCTCCTCTATACTAACTATAAAGAGATAATCGCCGGCTTCTGTATACTAACTAATAAAGATATATCTTCGGAATTCCGTTTATACAAACTATAAAGTCTGGAGATATAACATGTATAATGGCAAGGTTTCCTCAGACTAAATGGCCCTTATACAAACCCTGATAAAAAGGCATATCCGATATGCGATATTAGGCCTTGTAAAACTGTCAAAATTATGTTGATAACAAAGAGTTGAGTCTATAATACGAGATACTTCGTGCGAATGGAGATAGGCTTGTATTGTATGTTACATTTTTTCCCCTTCAACATAATGTCAGTTTCCTCAACATAAAAAAACAGAAACAAGTTCTTGTTTGTTTCTGAACAAAGATAGTCTTTATCAATTAAAAGAACGGCATTATTATTATTCATTTATTTTTTTATGTTGAGGAAACTGACATTATGTTGAAGGGGAAAAAATGTATTGCAGTAGCATACGAAACGTCGTGATCGTTTAGATTCCTAGTTTTACATTGCGAGACAAGCGAATATCATTAGCGATATTATTTCCGATACTATATCCGCAATGGATTATATATTTACTATTAAACAAGAACTTGTCAACATTTTCCCGAAAAGGTTGTATAACATATCAACCATTAGGCCTATTTTTTTTTAAATTTATTTAATACAGTGTTAAGAACATTATCAAATACATTACATTAAACAAAAAAACATTCATAATTTTCGGCCTGAAACAAATTCATTGTTTTCTCTTCGATACACATGTTTGAATCTAATTTTTCTCTCGCAAAGATGGTTAATTCTATATACATTTTGTATTGAAAGATTTATTCCAGCCGTGAGAAAATTGATTTGATGATATTCTACTCAGCAACCTGTTGCGAAATAGATACTTCACTCGAGTGTCCATTCAATTGCCGAACACACACCGAAACGGCTGTGCGCATTCATGGAGCCGAATCACGATGGGATGATAGAATATTAATTGGAATATAATTTTACTGAGCTGCCGATTTGAAAACTGATACTGCTCTTCAGTTTTTGAGTCGCCGCACGTGTTATGAACAAGACTCTGAACTCATCAGGGTCTTAGTTTTAACAGTAGGTCTATGGTTTTACGAATAGCGTTTCTAGCATGTCGTCAAGAGATAGATACTTGAGTAGAATTCGTGCTTACTGCGAAAATGCTTGAACATGAGTTTGTTTAAACCTATGGCTATGCACAAACATATGTTTCATTTGGATTTGAAAATGAGCATGCAAATTAATACATTTTTGTTGTAAAATTTGCAGGTATTTTTGTAACGTTGATTAACGTCAAAACGTATTTGTTATAAGAAGAAGACCATAATCACTGTCGGACTATCGTTTGTTATGCAATTTGTAGGGTATTCTGGCTAAGTACATGTACAAGTATTGTGTACTGCCTGAAACATATTATATAGTTGTGCTTCAGGATTTCACGGACTATTATGATAATGCAAAGTTTAATAATGATTTTGAAGCCATTATGTTTTAATGAAAATAATATAATAATTATAACAGAAATAATTCACATTAGTTTGAATCGATTGTGCATGTATCCCGATGTCCCTATATTCATTTTCAGGCCGGGTCAATAAGCTCGTTCAGAATGGTTAATGTTGTAAGTGGATAATCCAGCAACTAATAGGTGAACATGAAACGAAGAAGTACTACATACTGATAAGGATATTGAAATAGATTAGTTGGACCCCAGATTTGGGGTGTATCATTCAAACCGTTTGAAGGACAATAATACCCCGTGACTATACATTGCCGTTTGTTTATTTTGGCAAATTTGGGAGCTGCTTCGATCTCTCAAGAACAATCGAACCTTAAAAGAAAGAAATAAAACATATAGAAGACAATTAATAACATAAGGAGGAGTCAACTAAGCAAACAGTGTGGTTTAAGGGATCTAGTAACATTAGCAAAATCCTAAAAACTTACTTGGAACTACTGGAACTCAAACATGTCTAGTGGTTCTCACCTACCTTCTTGTACTCGTAACACCACTGCAATAATGGAACCGCTTTCGGGTTTCCAAATTTATCTTCTGTTATAAAGATAATGTATGATTGAGGTGTATATATTTATAATTCTCTAGTGGATAATTGTAACTGTGTACAAAGTCAGTGCAAGGACTTTTCGCTTATTACTCGCTCATATGACATTCATTTGCCATGGAATTTGCACACATCACTCAGTGGACATATCAGATCACGGAAATACACATTTTATCAACCATTGCCAGTTTTTAGACTTGACACAATCAAGTTACTGAATCCCTTTAAAATAAATGGGAGCCAGATCGTTGAAATCGGTGAACAAGTGGGAATTATTTTGGGTATTTGACTTTGCTTTTAAGAGGGTCCGACAATCACTAATTGGTGATCCATTAAGCCAGTGAACAAATTCAACTTATCTCTTCGAGTCCTCTCGTGTACACATCAGATGCGGTGCTTCTCACACTCATAATAACCACATACAATTCAATCCAGGCTAACCCGGCCGCGCTAACCAAAGAAACCAAAATAAATTTGGTTTACCAACTGGGCTAAAACAAATACATTTTCCTCGCAAAATGCAGTAAAAGCCAGTTTTGGCTCCGATTGTATATGATACAGAAAGAAGTTAGGTTTACGCGAACAAGGCTACCCAAGTTTCGTCAATTTATGATTCAAAACATTTTCAAATGAAACTTTCTTAACTAAATTATCATCAAGTTATAATGTTTTGGAAATGATGATCAACACAACAGTATAATTTCAATTCATTTTGATTTCAAAATCATATCAATTTTCTTATTAATGTTTTTCTTATATTTTTTCAGTCTCAATCGCAAATATCTCATAATATTGTCAAATGAGGAGTTATCGCGTTTTGCAACAAGTCTATTCGCTTGATTCTTTTCTTTTTTCTCTTCAACTTTGTTGTACTAACTTGGTTTTATTTTTTGAGGTTTAGTTAAGTCAACAAGTCAATACTGTGTTCATTCGCACGCGATGTAAAAATAGAATTAATAAAAAAAAAAAAATTAGTCACAGTAAACGTAGCTGTCTTATAATTTGGCATTTTTATATTTATATCAAAATAAGTAAATTACTTACTTGTAACAAATTAATTGATGATAATTGATACTGTATGCGATATTTGGAGCTAAAGAGCTTATAGTGTCTGCTTGAAATGTAATTGTTAAATGTATAGATACCAAAAGCCCTACAAAAATGATGAATCAATTTTGAAAGAGTGATGTTTGATGAAGAAAATCGCGAAAAAAGGCTTTAAAAATGAGTCGGGATTCCTAGGGTGTCGTCCGTAATAGTTAATTTTTGATAGCGTAATTACAGGTAGCGAAAACCGTGTGTTTGTTTAGTTGCCGAATGTTAGCTTTAGTTTACTTAGCGGGTTTACTCCTCAGATTACCGATACGTGTTTATAAACCCAGTCAACTTGAGTTTCTTTCATTCGAGGAACCAGGGTTTTAGAAGGGGGGCAATTTCACCCCCATAACTTGTAAATTTACCCCTTTGGCTTTAGAGCTCGAGGTTTAGATAACCAAAACCTGTTTCTAAACTAATGTCAATTTGATTTTTAATTCAATCTAGAGGGTCAAACAATATTATAGGGGTAGTGTGTGTGTGTGTGGGGGGGGGGGGGGGGTGGGGAGAGCTCAAGAGGGGTAATGTTTCCACCTTTGTACCCCTATATTTTAGATAAACCCGCATTAAGTTTTGCTTTACTCAATCGTGTTTCTAAACGTACATAGTCAACCTTTTTATTATTTAATTTTGTATTTATTAACAATTTAACTAATCCATGTTCAGCCGAGAATATGGGGGTGGGGTGTGGAACGAGCTAAGAGGGCGATTATATGGGGGGGGGGGGGGGGGGGTGGGGGGGAAAGGGTGAAATATTTTCCCTTGTGAGTTTACTCCTATAATTTTAGTATCACCCTTGTTTAGGTTAACCGTTATGATTTAATGTTAACCCCTTTATACGGTTTAGTTTACTAACCTATCAATTCAATAAGGATAACTGGAACAGAACAAGGAGGTGGTCAAAAGGGGGAGGGGGAGGGAGGGGGGGGGGGGGGCTGGACTCCTGAATGCTCAAATGGTGTCGTCTCATGAAGAAGGGCATGCACTGGTTTTAGGAGTCGCCTCGAATCTCAAGTGATTTATTTCAATGTCACTCTGGATAGCTCGGACCCCACACCAGCCTTATCCAACATAATCCGCGCGTCAAAACACGTGCGATAATAAGAAGAAAACCTCCCCAATTCGTGCAAAGGAGTAATGAAAGAGGTTGAAATGGCAGATTTGATAAGAATTCGTAATATTTTCGTTGGCGAGTGTTGGGGATTTAAATTCACGGTCATTTTTCAAGCTTCTACTTCTGTCCAATGTTATCGCGGTTTGCGATGGTGTATCATTTTCATTGTTGCTTATGCTTCTTGATAAAGAGTATATTAGTCCGAGCTAGGCTCCATAGACATACCACCTGACCTTGTTTTTTGATATATACAACGTTTTTTTATGGTTTCTTGTTAATTCGGGGGTGCTGATTCCAAATCCGGTTGATGCCAGACACGAAACCTTGAGCATTTTTTTTTAAACGCGAAAATCCAAAATGGCCGCCAAAACATGGAAATTTGCCTCTTTTAGCCCCCCAGAATGATATAATCACAACTTAAATGCCATTCTACACAAATAAATCAAATTCAATTTTGCTCCTCGAGTTAACTTATAATAGAATGAAACTAAATATGTGCTAAAAGCTGCTTATTATTGTGTTTAGGGCACAATTAACATTCAAAATGGCCGCCGAATCCATTTTATGTACAATATGAATGGGTATTTCAATGTACAAATGGAATCGTTATAAAAAGTAGGCCCAATTTTCCCCATATGGCGGAATAAATTGTATTTTCAATTAAGTTAAGATTATTTTGTCATGCTGATTCTAAATCTGAAGAGTGCCAATCACGAAACCATGAGTTTTTTCTTTAAAATACAAAAATCCAAAATGGCCGCCAAAACAGGGAAATTTGCCTCTTTTAGCCCACCAGAATGATATAACCACAATTTAAAAAACATTTTGCACAAATATATTGAATTGGATTTTGTTCCTTAAGTTAATTATTATTCAAATGAAACTGCACATTTGCTAAAAGCTGTTTATTATTGTGTAAAGGGCACAAGTTAAATTCAAAATGGCCGCCAAACCCGTGTTTATGTACAGTATGAATTGGTAACAATATACACATGGAATAATTAGTAGACAAAATAGGCCAAGTCTCCCTATCGTGGAATAAATATACATTTATATTGATCTGAGATTGTTTTAGTTATGCTGATTCTAAAACTGAAGAGTGCTAATCACAAAATTATTATGTTTTTTTTTTAATTTAAAAAATCCAAAATGGCCGCCACAACTATAAAATTTGACATTTTTGGACAAATAAATCGTAGAATTCTTCATTTTAAGACAAATTTACTAGGATACATCGATAACATTTTTTTGACATATACAATGCTTTCTGGTGGTTTCTAGTCAATCTGGGGGGTGCTGATTTCAAAGCTGTCAAGTGCTAGACAAGAAACCTTGAGGATTTTTTTTTAATGCAAAAATCCAAAATGGCCGACGAATCACAGAAATTTGCCTCTCTTAGCCCTCAAAATGATAAACCCTCATAATCAGTGACATTTTTCATGAATACATTGAATGGGATTTGGTCCCTTGAGTTAACTACCTTGCAAATTAAGCTAAATGTGTACTAAAACCTGTTTTTCACTGATTTTAGGACATAATTTGCATTCAAAATGGCTACAAACCCATTTGTTATGGAAAATATGAATTGGTATTTTAATACACAAATTAAATAGTTAATCATAAAATAGGCCATATTCTCTCCATTTGGTGAAAAAATAATGCCTTTAATTGATTTTAGATTACAATGTCGTGCTGATTCTAAATCTGAAGAATGCCAATCATGTAATATGTAATTTTTTAGTGCAATAAACATCCCAACATAGCCACCAAAATAATAAAACTTAATAGTTGTTAGTGCCCAAAATCGTATATCTTTACATTTTAAGACAAATTTACTAAGATACATTTTGTAAGGTTCCTTGTCAATGAGATTGTGCTGATTCCATGGGCGTAAATACTTACGTAAGACCTATTCATCAGGGGGGATGAATGAATACATCATCCCCCCCTGTTGAATGAGTATCAATGACAGATTTACGCACATGGCTGATTCCCACTTTGATGGGTGCCAATTAGGAAACAAAGGTGCCTTTTTATTAAAAAAAATCAATGCTAAAATCCAAAATGTCCACAACAAGGATAGTTTTCCCTGAGTTAGCCTACATTAAAATAAATGAAGATGTACTGAAAGGTGTTTATTTGTTGTGGTTCTGGCACAGTTTAAAATTAAGAATGGCAGCAAAACTAGCTGAAGTTCAATTTAAATGGCTAACTGTACTGTATTATGTATAATAATGAATGCAAATTAAATATGGCCCATAAACTGAAGATTACCTGGAATGGACCTAGAGTTGAACACTATGACAGTCAGGTCTACTTAGGGGTGACCTTAGATATATCTTTGACGTACAGGCCCATATCACCAAGCTCAAGGGAAAGGTCAGCTCCAGGAATGCCCTTCTTTGCAACCTAAGCACATCCAAGTGGGGAGGAAACCCGTCAAAAATCAATGCTACTGCTCTGGATCTCTGCTATGGGTCTTTCCGAAAGGTGACCCCCGATTTCTGACACCCCTGACACCCCTATTCTGACACCCCTTTTCCCCATTCACTTTGTACACAAACTATACCACACAAAGTGTCACTGAAGTGTCACTACACGCTGAAGCAATACACAAAAGTCATACACCGCAATAACCTTTACGTCCAATGCAATGCAACACACACACGTCACACACATAACAAAACACATTGAATAATGCCACCAAATGGTCGTGGAAAGCTTCAACACACAGTAACACACTGCATATACACACACGTGCACACAGGGATGTGCTTGTGTACGTACCTGCAATGTTAACGTACATGCGTGTATGCGGACGTACATGTAGACTGTACATATTTAAATGGGAGAGACAGAGAGACGTGTCGCTGTACATAAATGGGAGAGACAAAAAGACATGTGTTTGTGTGGTAATATAGTTTGTGTACAAAGTGAATGGGGAAAAGGGTGTCAGAATAGGGGTGTCAGGGGTGTCAGAAATCGGGGGGGTCACCTTTTGGAAAGACCCCTTTGCTATTCTGCTGCAGAATATGCCTGTCCTGTGGGGGAACACCCAGCACATATGATCCTGTGCTTAACACAAGCTGCCGTTACATCACAGGATGTATAAGACCAACCAGGACTGATAACATCTATCTGCTCTCTGACATCGCACCCCCTGACAAGAGGAGAGTTGCTGCTAGCCAGAAGGAAGGACTTAGACGAACAGAGGACGTTATACATCACCTCCCTGACCACCCACTACATCCTCGGCGCCTTAAGTCACGGAAAGCTTCCTTTCATCTGTTGACTCCCTGAACGGCAGCGTTTCTTCAAGAAGGCTTAAGCTCTGGGAAGAGAGACTGTATGACATGCCAGAAGACATACTTATGCCTATACAGCTATCAAAGAAACTGCCAGCACGATTCAACCAACCCTGGATGACTTGGCGTAGCCTGAATAGGCTTCGGACAGGCCTGGGAAGATGCAAGTCCAACATGTTGAACTAGGGATCGATACATGTACATCGAAGGTGCAGCAGAGCGTGAGTGCGGTCAAGGCCATCAGACTATGGACCACCTGCTTAGTTGTGATCTGCTACATGGAATGTGCACATTCGAAGATCTGGCAGAGGCCAACCACGTAGCGCTCAGTTTTGCCCGCCATTGGCAGGAAGTTGTGTGATGATCCGGCCATTTTGGGGAGTTCATTTCACAAAAAAATACACATTTAGTAATTGACACTCTTCAGAATTATAATCATCACGACATATTAATCTAAAATCAATTAACGGTTTTATTTGTCCACCAAATGGGGAAAATATGGCCTGTTTTATGACTAACTATTTCATTTGTGTATTAAAATACCAATTCATATTTTACATAAAAAATGGGTTTGGTAGCCATTTTGAATGTAAATAATGCCGTAAAATCAGTGAAAAACAGTTTTTAGTACACATTTCCCAAGTCGAAATTCCCATAGAAAACCAAATGAAACCCAGAGAAACCCAAAGGAAACCCATAGGAAAATCCTATGGGTTTCTATGAGTTTCTATGGGTTTCTATGGGACGAACAGAAACTCATAAAATAAAACCCATAGAAACCCATTGGCCCAATAAAAACCCATATGACCCATATAAACCGATAGAAAATTTGCATATTCATGCGATACTCATGCATAGCATTCATACAACAAAATATGATGTTTATATATTTGGTATTTGTTTAACACAAATATTAATTTTTAATGGTGTGTATAGTAATGAAATAAAACATAATCAATTCATTCACCACATTTTCAATTCCTAGATGGGACTTAATATTCCAGAAATCAATATAAATATGATATAATATTTTACTAACCAAGGAAAAGTATTCTAACTGCATATCATACATATATCTGAATGGATTGTTCAGCTTTAAATTAACTTCTTTAACCCTCTTCTACAAGAGGCAATGCCTAATTGTCCTATTGCACTGTCTGAAGAGGTTGATAAGGAAAATATGAGTATGAATCATCATTTATTGATTCTCTATAAGAGAATTTAATTGGTATATCTCTGTGTAAATGAGGAATTCATATGGGAATCGTATGGCAATCCTATGGGAATCCTATGGGAAATTCCTATGGGAATCCTATGGGAAATTATATGGGTCCCATAGAAACCCATGTTCAACTTTCCCTATTGAAACCCATAGAAACCGATAGGCCTATTGGCTATAGAAAGGCCTATATGCCTATATAAACAAATAGGCCTATGGGTTTCTATGGGTTTTGGTTCTATGGGAATTTCGAGCTGGGTTAGTTTCATTTGCAAGGTAGTTACCTCAAGGGACCAAATCTCATTCAATTTATTCATGAAAAATGTCACTGATATTGAGGGTATATCTTTTGGGGGGCTAAGAGAAAAAAATGTCCGTGATTCGTCGGCCATTTTGGATTTTTGTATTAAAAAAAAACACCCTAAGGTTTCTTGTCTGACACTTGATAGCTTTGGAATCAGCACCCCTAGATTGACTAGAAACCACCAAAAAGCATTTTATATGTCAACAAAATGTTATCGATGTATCCTAGTAAATTTGTCTTACAATTTTGAATTCTACGATTTTTTGGTCCAAAAATGTCAAATTTTATAGTTGTGGTGGCCATTTTGGATTTTTTAAATTTAAAAAAACATGATAAATTTTGTGATTAGCACTCTTCAGGTTTAGAATCAGCATAACAAAACAATCTTAGATCACTATAAATGTATATTTATTCCACAATAGGGAGACTTGGCCTATTTTGTGTACTAATGATTCCATGTGTACATGGTGTATATGGTTACCAATTCATATTATAGAATGGGTTGATAAATCCCTGCAATCTGATTGGTTGAGAGCAAAATTTGTGCAGACAATTAATTGTACTGGATGCATGAAAAGTCATGCGTCCGGGAAAAAAAATCATGCGTCCGGTAAAAATTTCATGCGTCCGGTAAAAATTGCATGCGTCCGGTAAAAAATTTCATGCATCCGGTAAAAAAATCATGCGTCCGGTAAAAAATTTCATGCGTCCGGTAAAAAATTTCATGCGTCCGGTAAAATTATTTCATGCATCCGGTAATTTTTCTAATTTTTTATTTTTTGACTTTTTTGGGGGGCGTAACAATGCCCATTCTATAAAACAGATGATGCGCAAGTTTATTTCGTGGGTCGGTGGAATTGTTTGCACGCGGTAACTACGGAAACTAGTCTAAACCCACTCGGCTTCGCCTCGTGGGTTTAACAGTTCCATAGTTACCTTGTGCAAACAATTCCTACCGACCCACTCATACCTGCGCATCATTTGTATACTGTACATAAACATGGGTTTGGCGGCCATTTTGAATTTAGCTTGTGCACTTTACACAATAATAAACACCTTTTAGCAAATGTGCAGTTTCATTTGAACAAAATCCAAATCAATATATTTGTGCAAAATGTTTTTTAAATTGTGGTTATATCATTCTGGTGGGCTAAAAGAGGCAAATTTCCCTGTTTTGGCGGCCATTTTGGATTTTTGCATTTTAAAGAAAAAACTCATGGTTTCGTGATTGGCACTCTTCAGATTTAGAATCAGCATGACAAAATAATCTTAACTTATTTGAAAATACAATTTATTCCGCCATATGGGGAAAATTGGGCCTACTTTTTTATAACGATTCCATTTGTACATTGAAATACCCATTCATATTGTACATAAAATGGATTTGGCGGCCATTTTGAATGTTAATTGTGCCCTAAACACAATAATAAGCAGCTTTTAGCACATATTTAGTTTCATTCTATTATAAGTTAACTCGAGGAGCAAAATTGTATTTGATTTATTTGTGTAGAATGGCATTTAAGTTGAGATTATATCATTCTGGGGGGCTAAAAGAGGCAAATTTCCATGTTTTGGCGGCCATTTTGGATTTTCGCGTTTAAAAAAAAAATGCTCAAGGTTTCGTGTCTGGCATCAACCGGATTTGGAATCAGCACCCCCGAATTGACAAGAAACCATCAAAAAACGTTGTATATATCAAAAAACAAGGTCAGGTGGTCTCTAGCTCGGACTATATTGAGCTTGGGGTCTCTTCATCCTACCCCCATCTTTCCTTCTTCTGCACTTCTCTTCCACTAACCCATTTTCTTTTAATTCTACATTTTATGTTAACTTTCGATTGACGCATCATTGCTATAGAGTGACGCATACAATAATTTCCACCCGTGCGGTCTTACTGGGGGTCCAAACCGATAGCTCGTGTCGCCTTGCCCCCGGCAGTCCCGGCTGCGACGGAGGCCGCGCCCCGCTAACAAATTGTTAACAGCGACGTGCTATTTCTCAATCCTCGCGATCTAGTCTCTTCCCCGCTGCATTGGGCGGGATTACCGCGTAGACTTAACAAAACTCTCGCGGATATTTCGTGTCCTCTATTCTTGAGTGACGGTCGTTTAAATACTGTCATGTTATTTTTTCCTCTTCTTCTAGTGTTTCTTCTCCCGGTCGTGTTTTGAGGACAAACAAAGTACTTCACTCAGAAACACGAGTGGCAAATGTCAAAGACAAGCAGCTTTTCGCTGGATTATTACTACAAGCTCTCTAAAGTGTGGCTCTCGTTTTGTTTAGAGGCGATCTAGGGTATACATGGCTATGATGATGGAGGTTTTTTACTGGAAGTGGAATGCGAGTTTGGCAAAGTAGCGCTGTATAGGATAGTGTATGACTTTTGGAGTAAAAGCACTGAATAAAATAATAACATAATTATTATAAATTATACATTTTCCTCTCTACTCTCCTTCTGCTCCCCCCTCCTCCTCCTCCTCCTCCTTCTCCTCATCCTCATCCACCACCTCCTCCTCCTCCTTCTCCTCCTCCTCCTCCTCCTCCTCCTCCTCCTCCTCCTCCTCCTCCTCCTCCTCCTCCTCCTCCTCCTCCTCCTCCTCCTCCTCCTCCTCCTCCTCCTCCTCCTCCTCCTCCTCCTCCTCCTCCTCCTCCTCCTCCTCCTCCTCCTCCTCCCCTCCTCCTCCTCGTCCTCATCCTTCTCCTCCCCCTTCTCCTCCTCCTCCTTTTCCTCCTCCTCAATTCCTCCCCCTCCTCCTCATCCTCCTTGTCCTACTCGTCCTACTCCCCCTCCCCATTTTTACAATTTGAGAGGGATGTGTGGGGTGAGGATAGAGGTAGGGGTGGGGGGGGGGGGGTGGGGGGTGGGGGTAGAAAAATAGGTCACGTGAAAATCAGAGCATTTTCTACAGAACATTATACCGGTAGAAAATATGACGAGTAAACTAATGGCTGCTCTTGACTTTGACTGCCCGTACTACCAGGAAATTTACGAACTTGGATCATTCGAATGACATCGTAAAATATTCCTCTGAAAAGAGCGACCGGTCGGCTCCGCGATTTTATGGTCGCGAAAAGCGTTTGACGATTGAAATCTCGTCTAAAAGCCAGACTTGAAAACACGTCTCTCATATATTTTATGACTTTGTACCACTTTCTTTGGAAAGAATTATTCAGAGTTGTTAGACTCTGAAAACCAGAGAAGAGTAACGCTTAGCAGATCCATCTCAATCTACAATATCAAAGATTGTCATGTGTGGGGATGTGTAGAGGACACTGTAAGAAACGCTACTAACACCGCCGTGGCCGCGGTTCGCCATTTTAACTAGTTAACTTGTTAATGTACAACTACATAAACTGAGCCAGTGTGTATTTCGCACTGAGCGCAAAGCGTTTGCAAGATAGAACCGCGCGTACCGTATGTTAATCCAATGCAAGCTACCTTTAACTTTTTACATCCTAATTATTGATGCGTTGTATAGAAAGGCCATACATACCGACGCTTGTAGCTTTAAATTGAACTCAATTAAAATCAATGAAGATTAGTCAGATAGCATCATAGTAACCTATCCTTCCTGATTATGAATTGATCACTGGTTGCCCAGGTGGGCAAGCCAAGTGAATTTGACAAAGTGAAACTATTGTATGAAGCTCCCTATGTTTGGTGGTCCGGAGCCCGTAACTTTTTCGACCACAGTATGTAGTATTTTTTGGTAGGGTTAGGGTGTAAAACTGTAACCACATGTTGTAATGAAACGGAATTTCCTGGTACTTAAAATCCTCAAACCATTGTAATAATCATTATCCTACGGGTACCCGTATTTCCACACGACAATTTTGATTGTAGATTCCCAATTTCGGCGTTTCGCTTTTTCCCCGGCGCGTTGTCTGACAACTGTCGTTGATGGCGTTTTTGCTTTGATGCGCGCGCTGGGGTGGATCCTAATTTAGTGAGCTTGTTTGTTTCGATATTATTTCATTCTGTCAATTTCTGTGTTAGATTATTTAAAGTACAACCCTACCACATGTCAAATACAACATAATCTGTTCTTGTTTGTGTACGGGTATTTTCTTGTGTATACTGAGTATGAATTGTGTGCAAAAATAATAAAGAGTAAGAATGTGCAATTTTTGAAAATAAACTGATATAGGAAGATGTGCAAAAGGCAACACAAAAAAAGAAAGGAGAAAGGGAAGCGAGAGAAGAAGGATGAAGGAAAGATAGAAAGAGATAAAGATATAAGGATAGTGCATATTCATGTAAGGAAGAGACCCCCCCCCCCCTCCCTCAGACACGCATCACGCTATTTGCCCCTCGACTTTGGTATAAGCACACGTCTATATTCCAAGATTACTGTTCTGTGAAATTTAAATGTTATGTCTTTTCCCTTTTGATGTTTGTGCTGACAATAGTGTAAATGTATCAGTACACCTCTTTTTCTTGTTTTTGTCTGAACAATTAAAGGAAGACTATTTTCTAAATTCCATTTCTCGTTCTTTCTTGTGATCTTACAGAGGTGGACGCACAGATGCTGAAAAACATGGAGGGGTACACCGCAGTCTGGCCAAACGAATATGGACGTAAGTATATGGTCACTCATGTACCGCTTCTTGATGATGATGACGATGTTGATGATGATAATGATGATGATGACGATGGTGGTGGTGGTGGTGGTGTTTTTTAGTTGTGGTATTGGTGATGTTGTTGGTGTTAGTGATGATGCTGATGATGATGACAATGGTGACAACGCCAACGGCGATGACGATGATGATGATGATGATGATGGTGATGATGATGATGATGATGAGGACGATGATGATGGGAATGGTGATCATGATGATTTTACTTAGTGTCTGCATTAAATGATAGTAGTTCACACACATTTTCTTTATTTCCATTGTACATGACAGTTGGACGAGAATGCGTGAACTGTGGAGCCATTTCGACCCCCCTGTGGAGGCGGGACGGTACGGGGCACTACCTGTGCAACGCGTGTGGCTTGTACCACAAGATGAACGGCTACAACCGACCGCTCATCAAGAACCCACGGAGACTGGTAAGTCGAAGAGCCGAATTGATTATAAAATGAATACACAAATACATTAACCATGAATACATGAATTCATAAATATGAAGTAAAGTAGAATAAAGCAGGACAAAATCGAGCTAGCATAATGAATATAATGATGATGATGATGATGATGTTTGTGGTGGTAAAAATAATAATGATGATGATGATACTGATAGTAAATGGTAATTATGGTGATGATGATGACGATGACGATGACAATGATGAGGATGATGAAGATACTGATGGTGATGATGACGGTGATGATGATGATGATGATGATAATAATACTCTGATTGTGTAATATATTTTCTTCCACCATTTTTTTTTCTCCATCAGCAGTCGGGTTCTAGGCGAGAAGGGATCTCGTGTGCGAACTGCCATACGAACACCACCACTCTCTGGCGTAGGAACAAAGAAGGTGAACCGGTCTGCAACGCCTGTGGACTTTACTTCAAACTTCATGGAGTAAGTATCGTTGCGCGATATTTTAATGTACATGTACTGTACCTTCTCAGTGGAACAGGGGCGAAGCTACGGAGGGGTGGGGGGGGGGGGGGGGGGGGGGCGAGCACCCAGTTATTTTGTTTATGCCCCCTGGTGCGGGCCCCCACTGTTAACAATTATACCTCCGCCTCTACAAGTGGGGTCTGTGTGTGTAGATGTTTTTGTGTGCTACTCTAGATTGATTGTGTGTAAAATAAAAGAGGGAGAATCTGAATATCAACATTTAAAAGCATGTACATACATACATGTTAATGCTTTTAAAAGTTAATATTAAGATGTTTTCATCATATGAATCTGATTGATTGTTATATACTGTACATATTAAAGAAAGAAAGTCACTTTCTAAAGTATCGCATGGATCAAACGTATTTTAGAATAGAGGGGAAATAACAGAGGTCTCCAAAATTGTCTCTAGCCACGCTATTGAAGAACATTAGATTACGTAATACTCATTGGTAAGGAATGGCACTCAAAAGTGCAAGCAACTCTCGTATGTGAATGTAAACTTGTCTGTTATCTCGTCTTATCGCTCCAATACGTCTGATTAGGGGCACTTTGGTTTTGTAATAATGGACGAGAAACGGCCATGAAGGATATCTCATCTTTCCGTCCAACTTTGGTTCTGTTTTTGCGATGGACAGGCCTGAGTATTGTGTACTGTCATTTCTGCTTGACCTTGCGGACACTCGGTGGGTCAGATCAAGCCCTGGTCAGTTAGTAAACAATGAAGTTAGTTAGTTAATGAGGAAGTAACTGACTTAGTTATTCAATTAGTCAGGTAGCTAGTTAGTTAGTTGATTAGTTAGTTGGTTAGTTAGTAATTATTTATTTACATGTTTAGTTGCTTGGTTAGTTGGTTAGTTCGCCAGTTAGTAAGTTAGTTAGTTAGTTAAATAGTTAGTTAGTACATAATTTATTTTGTTAGTTAATGAGGAAGTAAGTTAATTAGTTATACAATTAGTTAGTTAGTTAGTTAGTTAGGTGTTTAGTTAATTAGTTAGTATATGAATTAGTAACATAATTAGTTATTCAAGTAGTTAGATAATTGGTTGGTTGGTTGGTTGGTTGGTTGGTTGGTTGGTTGGTTGGAATCTTTGATTTACCCATGGAGTTAATACAACGCATGGAGATGTTTCGCTAAAAAATACTACCATCAATTTTTTCATCCATTCAAGAGGATGATTATCACTTAAAGTGTTACGCGATACACCCTAATGCTAGCCTAGTAACCCCTTGATCCAACCAAAACCTGCAACAAAGACAGAATAACTTTTAAGGTCAAATTAAGTCATCTCTGACTTGTTAAAATGCGTGGTAGTAAAGCTGCAATCCACTACCGTTTTAAGTGACGTTATGCTGTGGCGTTATCTTCTATAATAGAAGAGATAACAAGTCCGGACCCAGGCCCGCAGACATTACGTCTACGTTGTGCATGTAGTTAGAATTGGAGAGGAACTAAGGGTCCAATAATTGTTTGTAATTAGTACAAGGACCTTAATTAGAACCATGAATCCTAAACCAAGGGGACGTGGTAATGATAAGGACTGGTAGTACAGTACTCTGACCCCTGAGGAACCTGAGGAATTCCTTTTACGGGTTTCCGTTATCCCATGACTTGAACAACATCTAGATTAAAATAAATTATTATCGGCTATATTAGAGCTAGGGTTCTGTTGCTGCTGCTGTTGTTGATGTTGTTGTTGTAGTTGTTGAAATTATAATGGTGTTGTTATTGCTGTTGTTGTTGTTGATGTTGTTGTTGTTGTAGTTTTTCAAAATGATAATGGTATTGTAATTATTGCTGTTGTTGTTGATGTCGGTGATGATGATGAATAATGATGACGATGATGGTGATGTTGTTGCTGTTTGTATACTGCTGCTGCTGATGGTGATAATGTGATGAATATGATGATGGCGATGATGCCAAAGATGATGATGATGATGATGATGATGATGATGATGATGATGATGATGATGATGATGATAATGATGATGATGATGTTGATGAAGAGGATGATGACGATGGTAATGATGATGGTAAATAAGTTTGTAATGGCAATTAACTATTCTAATTCAAATTATATCGTTGGTTTTCTGAGTGTTCTATCAGCACATGTAAATACGGCTATACATAGCAGATAATGATTTAAATTCTTGATTTAGAGAAAGCGGAAGCCCATTAGTCCGAACAAGATGAATCAACGGCATCAAAACATCAAAACGCACATGCCAGAGTCGCAACAAATTCCTAAAAAAAAAAGAACTTTAAAACTTACGAAATCCTGAATTTTCTGATTTGTTATTTGTTAATTTAGGTCAACCGCCCTCTCGCGATGAAGAAGGACGGCATCCAGACGAGAAAGCGGAAGCCCAAGAACCCGAAGGGCAGTCAGCAGCATCAGAACTCACAGGGCCGCAACGGGGGCGGTGTGTCGCCAAGCAACGGAAACATCAAAGCGCCCTCGCCCAACAAGCAGCCGTCACCGCTGCCCACGTCATCACCGTACAGCCACCCGATTAAGGTGCGTGTCAGCGAGTAACATAGCCCCCGCCCCCCTCTCAATCTTCATCCTCTCCATTGTTGTTTCTGAAAGAATGATTTATCACTGTTTTCGAACATCTATTGTCCTGATATACTTCTGTAAACATATAAGAGTAGCTTATAATTATGTCATAATGAATATCAAAGCACCCTCGCACAACAAGCAGCCGTCACCGTTACAATCAACCGATTAATCATTAGCGAGTTACACCCTCGCCCCCTCCCTCCCTATAAGGGAGCACGGGGGGGGGGGGGGGGGCACGGGGGGCACGTGCCTCCCAATAATAATATTAGACAGAAAACAAAACATGAGGGTAGAAATACAAAAACAAAAACATAATGAATATAAAGAGCGTGCCCCATCCACATGACATCCACATCAGTCCGACAACCCTATACGACACTGCTTACCAATAGTCTATCATTTATCTTCGCAAGGACATTACGGATTTAGAATAATTATAATGTATATCATGTCGATTTTATCAGTTAACACCTCGGAGTGGTTTCAACTCCTACATAACAATTATTAAGTTTTGTTTTTTTCTAAATTACTTGATATGAAAATTACTGGAACGTTTATATCGTGTACAGAAGACTTGAGGTTGGAAGGGGGTAGGCTCGTGTAGAGGTGCATTCTCTGTATTGCCCTCTACCCCCCCCCCCCCCCTCCCCTTACATTCCTTTTGTACCCCATAGGCTATGCATGTAAATTATGAAAAGGCATTTAAAATGCACATTTTGCGTCAATAGTTACTATTGATCTACTGTAGATGTTGACATACTACAGTAATTTATGTACTTTGATTTAATAAAAAAAAAATTCAATCATGTTTTTTACCAGGTTGAGCCCCAGTTCCGCGTCGGTCTGTCCCCTCCCCCGGCCATCGCCAACCACGTCTCCTACATCTCTGGCCTGGGTCACCACGGCGGCCCCGCACCCCCTCAGGCCATCCACCACCACCACCACGCGGGCGGTTACGCGTCACACCACCTCGGCACGCCGACCCTGTCCCACGCCGAGTCCGCGCTCCACCTCCCGCACCAGCAGACCATGCTGCTGCACAACGGCGGCGCACTGGGCGGTGATGCGAGCCACGGTGGTTCCGCAGCCACGATGAACCCGCTCAATCTTAGCGCAAATCCGAGCGTAGGCGCCGGGCATGGCCACGCCGGTAGTCCCGGGGAGATCGGAGGCTCGACCTCCCCGCATGCCCACGTACTATTTGGCGGAGTAAATCCTTCGCCACCTTCCGCAGTGGCCGTCGCAGTTGATAAAGCGACTTCTGAATGAAGACCCAAACACGATTATGCAATGATAGATAAGATTCCACTTTTCCCTCTCTTAGTAGTTTTTCCTCAAAAATCAGTAAACACTTGTATAAAGGTTCAGTTATCTTTTGATGAACATTTAATTTTCTCTTGGATAATATAGGGGTGATAGAAAATTTGTTTTTGTTATAAACTTGCCTATAATACAGTATTAAAAACGGGGTGGGTGGTTGGCTTCTTCTTCTTCTTCTTCTTCTTCTTCTTCTTCTTCTTCTTCTTCTTCTTCTTCTTCTTCTTCTTCTTCTTCTTCTTCTTCTTCTTCTTCTTCTTCTTCTTCTTCTTCTTCTTCTTCTTCTTCTTCTTCTTCTTCTTCTTCTTCTTCTTCTTCTTCTTCTTCTTCTTCTTCTTCTTCTTCTTCTTCTTCTTCTTCTTCTTCTTCTTCTTCTTCTTCTTCTTCTTTCCATAAAACACAACTTTCGAAGCAATATAAACAAATCAAAGTTATTCTGCCAATACTTGCGAAATGCTGCCAACTCGATGGAAAGATAATAAAGACATTATCAAGTAACTTGCCAAATAAATGTTGACAATCACAAACCCTTGTAAATGAATGAAGCTTATCCAAGGTTAACACTTCTATAATTATACTTTATTATGATTGCTAATTTTTTTTTTTTTTTGCCAGGGAGTAGATTGAACAGATAACATACATTACGTCGCATTACATTGTGTGTGACCACAATTTTAGTTGTTTTCATAATGTTATTTTTCTTTGTGGGGTTTTGAAGTATTGTGGTAAAACATATATACTTAACTTGAATCCTTATACATAATTTCTTCGCAAAAGCCAATGGTTGTGTTTTTTGTATCAATCAATGTTCTATCCGTGTATTGCGTTACCATGGTTAAGAACAACACTCGTCTCTGTGTGATAAAATTGTCTCTTATAATGAACGGCAAAATTGAGTTTCGTGTATTACAGTTATGCTTCAAATCTTACCGTTATGATTACTTCTGTTATAGGTTAGCTTTCAAAACGTATAAACATGATACAAGTTAATACGCTGTGATGCATAGCTGTATTGATATATTGATATATTGATTCAGCCAAATTTGTGGTGCATTATCACACCATCAGTATTGCATGGGTTAACACAGCACAGTCATTGCAAATGGAATTTGCCTTTAGACATTTTATTAGGAATTCGACACTATTTTGGAGCATTCCTTTATATATAGGCATTATTATTAGAACTTAGGTTATTGGGGAATCGCCTATATAGTTTTAGGACTTAGTTTGCAGAGTTGCTTAGACATTTTATTAGGACTTCTAGGAATTTTAGACGTATAGAATAGATTTGGTGGAATGTTTTGATTCTACTTGTATGTGTATGATAGATACCGATATTGAACCGAAATCATATATATGATTGATATGACTTCGACTGCCATGTATATAGAATATAAGAATAATTATCGTATTTTTCAGTTTCAGTCCATATTGTGCTCGTTTGTTGCTCTTGTTTTATTTTTCCTCCATAATGCTTGTTTAAGTTGCTTATGCAGGATGTACGAAAATAATGCATTAGATCGCACATTGGTTGTGAATTTTGTGCGAAATTCTGAGACTTTTGGTAGTAGTCGCCTTTTGTCCTGATTAACGTGTCGTGTGCACCGTGTTCTTTGCGTTGATTCTAAGTATGGAAAACCGGGTTAAAAACCCCGTCTTACTGCATCATCTTTATTCCAGTCTTAAAAGTATTAAAAACAAGTAGCTTCCCATATAAAGGAAAGGTAACAGATTTTGTAAATAGCATTATTTTGTACAAATGAAGACCTTAATTCCAAAAGGGGCTATGTCCACTTTCCATTAAAAAAATGAGTTAACGATATCAGCGCATTAATAAGCTACGTAGCTATCTGAGAAATCTTAATTTTAGGACGAATTACGAGATCAAAATCTAAATATGAAACGTTAAATTTTCATATTCCCATAGGCACGTGTACAAAGTTGGACAAAGAAACCTGATTTTCTCCGAAATTGAAAAAGTGGATATAGCCCCTTTTTGGAAATAAGCTCTTTAAATACATAATCTAACATGGGTTGTTTTAATCAACATTTTTGTTTATAGATAAAAACTGGTTACGACTTTAATCATTATTATTGTTCAATTTCGTATAACTATGAATATGGAAATTTGCAATAGCCACAAGCGGCATTGTGTACTTAAATGCGTGTATTATACTGACATATAACTGTGTAAATGTGTAATCGGGTTTGCATGATTTAATAATAAGAACGTAGCACGGACCTCCTTTTCAAATTGCAAGAACGAGAAATTACCGACTGAAAATAACCGACGATTATGTAACCGTATAAGTGGATGAAACCCTTTACAGTTTAGTGCTGTAAACTTGATAGAATGTTTTGTGTAAAGTACAAGATATATTAGTTGATTCTATCGTCATTTTGGAGCAGTGATATGGATATTAAATTTTTCTTGTGGAAACCAAAATATTAAAGCTGTAGCAACAATATTTAAAGACATTTTTCGACAACGTTTTTTATTTTATATTATGGAATGTTTTTTAATTTGTTTTTGTTTAGTGCATTCTATTGTTAATGTACAGTTTTATCGGTTCCTTAATCCTCGTATATTATTTTCTATCACGTATGATATACGATTGGAGGTCTTTATCGTTCTTAAAACTTCATCCAGGCAAGCTTATTTTTCAGAACAGGTCAAACCGCAGTTATAACCTTGTACATATACTGTAATAGTCGTAACGCGTTTCAAGCCATATACCAAAGAAAAATGATAAAATTATATGATGCGGTAAATATGTATGTTCAAGTATATGGATAAGCTTGAGGAAATGTTCGTAAAATGTTGATTATATCTTATCGTGTTATTTATTAATCAAACTTTAAATGTAAATGCTCTGTAAAGAAAAAAAAGAAAACATCTCGCCGAATGTGTCATGATATAATAAACCTTATTATAATCAGTGAAATTATAATTATATATTCGTTTGTGTTTCATTTATTATGTTTCCGTCGCTACATTCAATTCAATTCAATTCAACGTTAATTTTCAAATCAAATTCAGATATAAATATTCACAACTATAATGTAACTGGTAGCACGTATAAAAAGCATAATAATAATAATAATAAACCATTTTTATATAGCGCATAATCACAAAAAAATAAATTTTAGTCTCTAAGCGCTGTAAAGGATTGAAAATATAAAAATAGAATAACAGACAGGGAGCGAAGAAAAGACAAGGTGAAATGAAAAATGACAAAACTTTGACATACAGTGTAAAACCTAATCAATTTACAAATTAAACAAATACGTTTTCAAAAGATAGAGCTTGACGAGTAAGGGCACCCTCATGATACAAACACATAGGCTAATGAAGACCTACTACATGTATATAATTTTAATAATCATAATTGGCAATGAAAATAATATCATACAACTGGGATGAAGTAATTCGGACAGTTCATGAAGAGCTTAGTTCCAAAAGGCGCTTAATCCACTTTCTATACAAATTGAGAATAGTGAAATCAGCTACATTAAAATCATAATTTTAGGACAAATTACGCAATCAAAATCAAAATTTGGAACGGCTTATGTTCACATTTCCATAGGCTTGTGTTTAAAGTTGGAGAAAGAAACCTGTTTTCTCTAAAGTTGAAACAGTTGAGATAGCGCCTTTTGTAATTAAGCTCTTCATATAGAGTACACACACATTAAATAACTTTGAACTCAGGACCTTAACCTTGGTTCAGGGACAATACTGCAGTAGAAATTGTTCAGAAATGGAATCGAAATCATATTTGTTTAAATTAATGATTTAATAGTGAATGGAAGAAGAGTTTGATACAAGAATGAGCGAGAGGTGATAGAGTACAGAAGCCATGACGTCATACAAACACTTTTTTAGAATTTTCAAATTTGGACTTCATTTTCAGAAAGAGCATAACAAATAATGTCCAAATACCGAAAATCAAAGGAATAGGTTACGTATTGGCTGAGATTTGACCATCTGAATGAATTTTACTTCAATGGGCAATCAGTGTTATAGTGCACTGGTTCATACATTTATGAACCAGTGCACTATAACACTGATTGCCCATTGACAAACAAATCATTCGGATGGGCATATCTCAGTCAATACGCAACCTATTCCTTTGATTTTCGGTATTTGGACATTATTTGTTATGCTCTTTCTGAAAATGAAGTCCAAATTTAAAAATTCAAAAAAAAATGTTTATGACATCATTTATGACATCACACTTCACCACTTTATAGAGGATAGGATAAGAGAGGAAGAGGGAGTGTGGGTTAGGGGCAGAACATGACGGTAGAGAGCTATAAATGCTCTATCAATATTTTGCATAATTCACTCTCCTAATGAAAAACCGCCATGATAAAAAAAGAAAGAAACAAAAAAAGCCACACAATCTATAATCAAGGCAATCAACTTATGTGTTTAAGTGACAGCACAGTTTCGGTGAAACATAATTTTATTCACTAAAACTTGTAAGTTATCATTAAAAAAACTAACAGTTATACTTCAATGATGCCTGAATGGTAGTAACAAATATGAACGGTTGATTTACAGGGCTGTTTTGATTAAAACAAAGCAGCCGTTATCACCTGAAGGCGCCAACCAGATACCTCAAGTTTCAACCTTTTTAATCAAACAAAATGAATTGTTGTTTGGTTAAAATAATTATTCAATAGAGATATCATCAAAAACAATTGTAAAAATACACTAGTTTGGTATATTTAAAAAAAAATAGTAAGATTTGTTTTATAAAAGTTGGTCCCCGACATTTTATTTCAATCTGATATACTTACGGGTATATCAGCTGTTTCTGGACGGATTTTGATCATACAAAGTTGATTCTGTCTTTAAAATTGTGTGCTCTTTCAAATTGTCATTACCTCGCAAACAAATTATTTCACGATGCGCCTTCTAAACCAAAATTGATCTATCATTTGATTAAAAAGGGCCGTGACATAGAAATGAAAACAAAGCATGCCACACAATATGATACTCAAGGCAATTAACTAATGTGCTAATGTTCACGTATACTAATCACTCTGATCAAAATTATTGTTCTCCGTTCACCTAAAATGGGAGACAAATGACATAATAAAAGTCTAGATTCTAAAGTCGAGTGTCCAATATCGAGGATGGAAATCGATTAAAGATATATATCGGTTTGGGTTAAACTGCATTTTAGTGACTAGCAGCAGCTGCAGCACCTGTGTGTTCCCGACGGTGTCACTATACATTGATAGTTCACAATTTCGAGTGAAAGGTGGTCTTTTTCGCATGTGAACGCGATATTTACTTGCACGCGGAAATTGACAAATAGGGTCTTATTTCATGACGATGTACGCGAAATTCCATAAATAGGGTCTTTTTTCAATATGATGTACGAGTCAATTTTTTTCATGACGATTTACGCGAAATTTGAAATTTAGGTATGTTTTTGTGATGGCTAAAAGTTTATTTTCATGCACGACGAGGTTCGCGAGATGTAAAACATTTCGCAAGGGTACTATTTTTGTGTTCGTGTACTTGAAATCCTGAAAATAGAGGGTCTTTGTAAAGTATGTACCTGAAATGCAAAAATAAGGGTCTCTTTTAAAGGGATGTAGTAACTTTGTTGACATGTGTAAAAAGTGATGAATGGTTGATGCAATGTATATTGTTGTTATATCATATGTCCACAGGGTATTGTGTGAACATTTCAAGTCAAATAGACATTGCATGGCCAAGTAATGAGCGAAAATGCAAAGTGATATTCACTAACTCACTGCACTCACTTTGTACACGATAAGAAAAACTCCGGGGGAGTTTTTCTTATCTGAATACTTCGATGAGTACATATCTTTGTAACGAAAGGGAAATTTGAAAAACCGAAACCTGTCCCATGATTTTATTGTTAATACGAATACAGCAAGGTATGAGGGAACCGCTAGAATTAAAATTTTATTTTGAGGATTTGGACAATGTTACTAAGTCCCTTTAAAGGCCACTTTGTACTCGTTTTTGCGATAAAAAGGGGTCTAATTTCCTGAAAGTGTACTTGAAACCCTGCAAAATAGGGGGTAATTTTTAACCTCTAGAACGATCATGTGTCCTACCTCTGAATAAGAGGTGACACCACCGGGTGTGTGTTATCATTGAAAACTAATGGTTTTCATTTTGATATGTTTTTTACATTTTTTATTCTCATTTTATTTCACCAGGGAACGGTTTCTCAGGCGATGACTGATTTTCAGGCGGTCCCTGAAACAATACATCTAGTGTACAAAAATATTAAATACAGTATTTACAATTATATAAAAAGAAAACAACATAATATTACAAAATTTAGACCAACAACTAAACTAAAACAAAAACGACATCAACATCAAAAATGCTTGAATTGTGTAGTAACAGTCATGAGGGCGCTATTTCAGATACCGTGAACAACATTGTAGTTGGTACCCCCTTTCAAAAGTTTGAAACATTAATGTAAAAATGTTTAAAAATAATACAATCGTATGCCATTTCAACTACACTGAGTTTTTCATTACCTTATTACTTCTTGAAGCGACCTTTCAACCGAAACTGTACTATCCCTTTGATAAATTAGTTGATTTGATAAACATGATAGAAATGTTTCTATTGTGATAATCTTTTCAGAACATATAGTACG
This sequence comes from Echinarachnius parma, assembly GCA_037951105.1. NCBI lineage: Eukaryota > Metazoa > Echinodermata > Echinoidea > Clypeasteroida > Echinarachniidae > Echinarachnius > Echinarachnius parma. The sequence goes on from JBAMJV010003711.1 coordinate 43,858, forward strand.
TGCCGTAGTTAGGAAACAATGACTTCCCATCCAGACACGTTTCATTACCAAGATTAACATTCATATTTGATGAACAGTCGTGATAACATCGCAACATTCATGAAGACCATGCCCCAGTTACCAAGGTTAATCACGTGAGTATGGGGAAAGCCAATATGTATTCCCCTTTTTTGTAAATTATTGTAATTGAAACATGTATTCTGCTAGAAGCAAAAAATAAAGTTAAACATTAAAGCTCTAATACATCGCTACATTAATGAGGAACATTTAAAGGTCATCAAGCGTCGGGATGCTACACAGCGTGTCGCCATTTTGAACTAGGTTAGTTTGCGCGCACCGCATGACACTGAGCTAACGTGCATTACGCACCGTGCGCAACGCGTACGCAAGATGGCGCCGCGCATCTGATTTGACGAATCTGAACTACCTTTAATCAAGTAATCACGATGAACACTAATATGTATATTTTTTTTATTTTGTAAATTATTTAAAAATAATATGCATATTTTGCTGGAATCAAGAAATACAATTTAACATTACGGTCTACACTGTGAAACACAGTCACGACAGGGTAATAATATTATGGAATAGTGAATGGAAGAAGAGTTTGATACAAGAATGAGCAAGAGGTGATAGAGGATAGGATAAGAGAGAGAGTGAGAGTGTGTGTGGGTTAGGGGGAGAACATGACGGTAGAGAGCTATAAATGCTCGATCAATATTTTCCATAATTCACTCTCGTAATGAAAAACCACCATGATAAAAACGAAAGCAACAAAAAAAAGCCACACAATCTATAATCAAGGCAATCAACTTATGTGTTAAAGTGACAGCACAGTTTCGGTCAAACATAATTTTATTCACTAAAACTTGTAAGTTATCATTAAAAAAACTAACAGTTATACTTCAATGATGCCTGAATGGTAGTACAAAATATGAACGGTTGAATTACAGGGATGTTTTCATTAAAACAAAGCAGCCGTTATCACCTGAAGGCGCCAACCAGATACCTCAAGTTTCAACCTTTTTAATCAAACAAAATGAATTGTTGTTTGGTGAAAATAATAATTATTCAATAGAGATATCATCAAAAACAATTTTAAAAATACACTAGTTTGGTATATTAAAACAAAAATAGTAAGATTTGTTTTATAAAAGTTGGTCCCCGACATTTTACGGGTATATCAGCTGTTTCTGGACGGATTTTGATCAAACAAAGTTGATTCTGTCTTTAAAATTGTGTGCTCTTTCAAATTGTCATTACCTCGCAAACAAATTATTTCACGATGCGCCTTCTAAACCAAAATTGATCTATCATTTGATTAAAAAGGGCCGTGACATAGAAATGAAAACAAAGCATGCCACACAATATGATACTCAAGGCAATTAACTAATGTGCTAATGTTCACGTATACTAATCACTCTGATCAAAATTATTGTTCTCCGTTCACCTAAAATGGGAGAGAAATGACATAATAAAAGTCTAGATTCTAAAGTCGAGTGTCCAATATCGAGGATGGAAATCGATTAAAGGTATATATCGGTTTGGGTTAAACTGCATTTTAGTGACTAGCACCTGTGTGTTCCCGACGGTGTCACTATACATTGATAGTTCACAATTTCGAGTGAAAGGTGGTCTTTTTCGCATGTGAATGCGATATTTACTTGCACGCGGAAATTGACAAATAGGGTCTTTTTTCATGACGATGTACGCGAAATTCCATAAATAGGGTCTTTTTTGAAGATGATGTACGAGTCAATTTTTTTCATGACGATTTACGCGAAATTTGAAATTTAGGTATGTTTTTGTGATGGCTAAAAGGTTTATTTTCATGTACGACGAGGTTCGCGAGATGTAAAACATTTCGCAAGGGTACTATTTTTGTGTTCGTGTACTTGAAATCGTGAAAATAGAGGGTCTTTGTAAAGTACCTGAAATGCAAAAATAAGGGTCTCTTTGTACTCGTTTTTGCGATAAAAAGGGGTCTAATTTCCTGAAAGTGTACTTGAAACCCTGCAAAATAGGGGGTAATTTTTAACCTCTAGAACGATCATGTGTCCTACCTCTGAATAAGAGGTGACACCACCGGGTGTGTGTTATCATTGAAAACTAATGGTTTTCATTTTGATACGTTTTTTAAATTTTTTATTCTCATTTTATTTCACCAGGGAACGGTTTCTCAGGCGATGACTGATTTTCAGGCGGTCCCTGAAACAATACATCTAGTGTACAAAAATATTAAATACAGTATTTACAATTATATAAAAAGAAAACAACATAATATTACAAAATTTAGACCAACAACTAAACTAAAACAAAAACGACTTCAACATCAAAAATGCTTGAATTGTGTAGTAACAGTCATGAGGGCGCTATTTCAGATACCGTGAACAACATTGTAGTTGGTACCCCCTTTCAAAAGTTTGAAATATTAATGTAAAAATGTTTAAAAATAATACAATCGTATGCCATTTCAACTACACTGAGTTTTTCATTACCTTATTGCTTCTTGAAGCGACCTTTCAACCGAAACTGTACTATCCCTTTGATAAATTAGTTGATTTGATAAACATGATAGAAATGTTTCTATTGTGATAATCTTTTCAAAACATATAGTACGTGCCGTAGTTAGGAAACAATGACTTCCCATCCAGACACGTTTAATTACCACGATTAAAATAAATATTTGATCAACAGTCGTGATATCATCGCAACATTCATAAAGACCATGCCCTAGTTAATCATGTAATTATGGGGAAAGCCAATATGTATTTCCTTATTTTGCAAATTATTGTAATTGAAACATATATTTTGCTAGAAGCAAAAAATAAAGTTAAACATTAAAGCTGTCATACATCGCTACCTTAATGAGGAACATGCACAAGTTAATCAAGTAATCACGATGAACACTAATATGTATTTTTTCTTTATTTTGTAAATTATTTAAAAATAATATGCATATTTTGCTGGAATCAAGAAATACAATTTAACATTACGGTCTACACTGTGAAACACAGTCACGACAGGGTAATAATATTATTTAGTTAGCGCTGTTAATTGTAGATCATTTTGTGTGGCGCCTGAAATGAATCAAAGACAGAAGATGTTTAGTAGTTATTTTGGAACAGTAAAGGATATTTAATTGTTAATGTGAAAACGAAAATGTTAAACGTTGAAACAACGAAATATTGGTAACGATTTCTTTTCGACAACACTTTTACGATTCTCATTTTTGTTCATTTTTATTCTCGAAGTTTTGTTCATCGGTTCTTTCATTCTTACATTGTTTTGCATTACGTACTTATTATATACTATGGAATTAGCTTTTTGTTTTAACTTTATCCAAGCAAGCCTAATAATCAGAACGGGGCCCCGTTGCAGAAATAGATGCGATCGATTGGAAAGTTGCAATTAAACGTTAGTCCGATCATGTGACTAAAAGCGCAAATCTGATTGGTTCAAATGCTCACATTTCCTGACGTGTATTGCAACTAACTTTTCAATCGATTTCAACTCATTCTGTAAAGTCATAAGGTGTAGCAACATAGTTAATTATTTTAATTCATAACATGATATATTAACTTCGACTGGATGAATGATAATCTACATCAATTTATTGTAGCAAAGAATATACCAAATTAACTAATAAAGTAATTTGATGGGCCTAAACAATATGAATGTAGATCATGTTCAAGTATATGGAAAAGCTCGATATCAAAATATGTTTGTAAAATGGTGATTGTTTTCTGAACTTGTTATTTATTAATCATACTTCAAGTAACTTGTTCTGTAAAAAAAAAAAACTCACCTCGCCGAATGCGTCATGATATAATAAACTCAATTCTAACCAGTGAAATGATAATGTAATAATCGTTTGTGTTGCACAGAGTATAACCGTCGCTCTCAATCTAATTCAGCATTCATTTCAAATACAAATTCAGGTAAACATTTGCACAAATAAAAGTGCTAAAAGTTAGCACCTATATGAAACATAAAGCCTGTGAATACGGGTAATCGTACCTTGATTCTATCCAAATATACAATAATGCTACATAAAAACACGCAGAAGTCTAGTATACATAAGGTCGTGAAGAGATCATGAATAGTTGTGAAATGTTCCAACATGCCCCATTATTAACGCACCCAATTATTATTATGATCATCATCATCAAGTGCCGTCCTTTATAAAGGGGATGGCGGCTATGCACCTCCATCTGCCTCTGTCCCAAACAATTGTTCGAACATCACCATAACTAAGTCCAGTCCATTTCTTGACATCATCAAATCAAGTGGTTCGCTGTCTACCTCTTTCCCGTTTACCTTCTACCATTCCTTCAAGTAACGTCTTCTGCAGTCCTCCTCCTCTCATTACATGACCAACATACACAAGTTTCCTCTTCTGAACTGTCTTCATCAGATCTCTTTCTTTGCTTGCTCTATTCAGTACCTCTTTATTACTAATTTTCATCACCTTTCCTTTCATTTTAGAGATAAGTATGATTGAAGTGTTGGGATTTGTAAATATCCACTGGAAAGTTATAACTATGTATACAATGTCAATGAAATAAGTTCCCTAATATCATTCGCATTTTCGCTCACTACTAGACCATAAAACATCCATTTAACATGTTTAACGTGAAATGTTTACACATTTCTAAATGAACATATCAGATCACACAAATACACAGTTTATCAACCATTCATCCCTATAAATGGATATGGTTGTTCGGGTTTAACTGCATTTTAGTGACTATAGCAACTGTGTGTTATCACTGAAAATTAATGGTTTTCATTTTGATATGCTTTTTTAATTTTTATTTTCATTTTATTTTACCAGGGAACCGTTACTCAGGCGATGACTGGTTTTCAGACGGTCCCTGAAAAAAAAAAAAAAAAAAAAAAAACAATACATCAAAAGTACGAAAGATTAAATACAGTATTTACAATTATACAAAAAAAGAAAACAACATAATATTATAATATATAATTTAAAGGGATCTAGAAACTTTGTTGACAAGTGCAAATAGTGATGCGTGGTTAATACAATGTGTATTGGTGTGATCTGATATGTCCAGAAAGTAATGTGTGAAAAATTCAAGTTAATTTGATGTTATTTGGCCGAGAAATGAGCAAAAATACAAAATGATATTCACTTACTCATTGCACTTTGAACACAGCTGAAAAGGTCCCGTAGATAATTTCATATCCGAACACTTCTCAATCGTAAATATCTTGTTAACAAAATGGAAATTTGAAAACCGATACCTGTCACATGTTTTTTTTATTGTTAATACGAATAAAACATGCAAGGTCTGAGGGTACTGCTAGATTTCCAATTGGATTCTGAGGATTTTGACAATGTTACTCACTGTAAGGTATTTTAAACAACCTTGAAGCTTAAACACTTTTTCAAAAGATTTAATAAGATTACATGATTTTGTATGTCCACCAAACTCTGAACACGTATATTCAGAAAATCAATCACATTTTACTATAGAGGATTTTAATGAAAGTTTGACCTCAAACTACACTATTGATGAATTGGAGACTTACTTTTCTTGCTTGCATTTTAATTGTAGAAGTTTATGTAATAAATTTGATGAATTATGTTCGTTTTTATCTTCTTTAAACTTGCAATCACATGTTATTGGAATTACTGAGACTTGGCTTAATGATGATAGACTACATGATTTATTCAATATTAATAATTATACTTTCATAGGTAATTCACGTACTGAAAAACGTGGTGGTGGGGTGGGAATGTTCTTAAAATACACTTTAAATTATAAACGTCGTTATGATTTGGATTGTAACGAAGTGTATGTAGAAAGTATTTTTATTGAAACTGAAATGTGCAATAAAAAGTTTGTAATTGGTACAATTTATAGACCACCTTGCCAGTCCATAACAGACTTCTTATTATTTATAGAAAATATTTTAAATGTAGTACTTAATGAAAATAAAGTTTTATATTTAATTGGCGATTTTAATATTAATCTTTTGAATATTGGTTAAGTGCAATATGTTAATATGTTTTTAGATCTGTTATTATCGCACTCTATGTTCCCTATGATTTATTATCCTACACGTATTTCGTCTACTTCTGTATCATTAATTGATAACATTTTTACTAATGACTCTTGCCAAATGTCCTCTGGAATACTTTTAAATGATCTTAGTGATCATTTTCCTATTTATTGTATTTGTAAAGTTAAATGTAGTATAAATAAGTGCAATGATTTTATTGAAAAGCGTGATATTAGTGACAATAACATATGTAATTTTATTCAAGCTTTACAGGGAATTAGATGGTCACTTCCTTTGAAAGATCCGAATTTATGCTATAGTGTATTTTTGCAAAAGTTTTAAAATGTATATGAAAAATGTTTTCCAATTAAGAATATTAAGGTAAAAAAGAAAAGAAAAGATAAACCATGGTTTACACATGAAATACATAAATTAGTAAAGAAAAAGTGTCGCTTATATAAATTGTATTTAAAAAATCCTACTATACACCGTGTCCCAGAAAAAACGAAACCGGGTTTCATGGCAGAAATTTTCTGTCATAATGAATAATTTAATTAATGATATATATATGCCTAGAAAGCTCTGTGTCTCTTCTTTCATTTGATGTGCAACTTATGGTACATACTTCAAGCATGACTGAATTAGAACAATGGAAAGTGGTGTTACCAATATTCAATTTGCGCGCATAAATTTGAAGTTTGGGTGAGTTTTAAGAGTTGTAAACGTACTTATTTTAAAAAAGGACAAACACCACATAAAAGTTCATATTTTTATCTTTTACATGACACCTCATGCTAAAAAAATAAATGATTCATGCCAGAGAACGAGTACAATGAAAACATGCCTGATTTCTGCCCGAATGAGTGAAAGTTGAGTAAGAAGTCGCTCAGCTTTCCTGACTAGCAGCTGACAATGGACGTTGATGCATGAGTGAATTCACACAAACATGGGGATCAGGAAACAGGCAAGTTACAGGAAAGTTACTCATTTGGGCTGGAATCAAGCATGTTTTCATTGTATTCGTTCTCTGGCATATATAATTTATTTTTTAATCATGAGGTGTCATATTAAAGATAAAATTATGAATTTTCATGCGGTGTCTGTCCTTTTTCAAAATAAGTACGTTTACTACTCTTAAAACTCTCCCCAAAACCTCACCCAAACTTGCAATTTCTGCGCGCAAATTGAATTTTGGTAACACCACTTTCTATCGTTCTAATTCAGTCATGCGTGAATTATGTGCCATAAGTTGTATATCAAATAAAAGAAGAGACACGTAGCTTTTCAGACATATATATATCATCAAGGAAATTATTCATTATAACATAAAATTTCTGCCATGAAACCCGGTTTCGTTTTTTCTGGGACACGGTGTATATAGGAAAAATGTATATAAAAAAATACGCAATCGTGTGACCAGCAAGATTAAATCTACGAAAAGGGAATATTATTTACGCCAATTTGGTTGTGCTCAAGGTAATATGAATAAAACATGGAAAGTTATTAATAATGCATTAGGTAAAGAACAGAAAGCAATTAACATAGAGAAGGTTGTAGTAGATGGTATAGAAGTGAGTGAAAAAAATGAAATTCCAGAATATTTTAATGATTATTTTGTTGATATTGGTTTTAATTTGAATCGCAATTATGATCAGTCTGATGATATTGATGTAACTTCTTTTATTGTTAATAATACAAAATCTATATTTTTTAATCCTGTAACTCCAGGTGAAATAATTGATATCGTAAAACAATAAAAAAATAATTCTAGCATAGGATATGATGGTATCGATATGAAAGTGATAAAAAAGTCTATATATTATTTATGTTATCCATTATGTGAGATATTTAATGCGTGCCTAGAATCTGGAGAATTTATAGACAAACTTAAAGTTGCCAGAGTTATACCAATTTTTAAAGGAGGTTGTCCTAAAATTTTAACGAATTATCGACCAATATCTATTTTACCTGTGTTTTCTAAGATTTTTGAAAAGTGTTTGTATAATCGTCTTTTATTTTTTGTTAATGAATGTCATATTTTAACTTGTAATCAGTATGGTTTTAGAGCGGGTCATTCCACATCTTCAGCACTTCTTGATTTTATTCATAAAGTAACTAAGGTAATTGATAATAAGGAAATAATGATTGGGTTATTTTTAGATTTACGAAAGGCATTCGATACTTTAGATCATAATATTTTATTACAGAAATTATATAAGTATGGAATAAGAGGAAATGTTTTAAAATTGTTTGAAAGTTATCTCACAAATCGCAAGCAATATGTTTTAATAAATGGCCAAAAGTCTCAAATGAAAGGGCTAAGATGTGGAGTGCCCCAAGGTTCTATACTTGGACCCCTTTTATTCCTTTTGTATATAAACGATTTGTGCAATGTATCTACTAAACTGAAATATATTTTATTCGCAGACGATACTAGTATTTTTATGGCACATAATGATATATTTACTTTACAGTTACAATTTAATGAGGAACTACAAAAAGTTACAACTTGGTTATCTAGTAATAAATTATCTTTGAATGTTCTTAAAACTAACTTTATGATTTTTACAAATAAAAAAATAGATACAAATGACATTCATATTGAATTAGCAGCATCAATAATTAAACAAGTTTCATCTCTAAAGTTTTTAGGAGTAATAGTAGATAATAGGTTATTGTGGAAAGATCATATTGATTCTGTTTGTAATAAGATTTCTAAGAATATAGGTATTATGTATAAAGTAAACTACTTACCCAAATTTTCATTGAAAATGATTTATTATACTATTGTCGCACCTTTTTTAAACTATGGTATTCTTGCCTGGGGTAGTGCATCAAATATTTATTTAGATAGACTGTATAAACTACAAAAACGTGCAATAAGAATCATAAATCATTCACCTTTTTATTCTCATACTGAACCTATCTTTAAATTATATAATATCCTTAATTTATATGATAAGTTTAAATATGAAATTGGAATTTTTATGTTTTTATGTTTTAAAGGTTTACTTCCAGATTCACTTCTTTTATGTTTTTCATTGAATTGTAATACTCATACTTATGCCACTAGAAATGCCGCTAATTTTCATTTACCTCCAATACGAACTACTTTGTCTCACAAATCCATTTTCTTTAATGGTCCAATACTTTGGAATTCCTTTCCTGAATATATACAAAATTCGTGTTCATTGAATTCTTTTAAACGTAACTTAAAACAATATCTCACAAAGCCTTCTCCTGTATGATAATATTTTAAACTTGATATGCATGTTCGCTTAGGTTGTTTTAGTGTTGTTGTTTTTGTTTGTTTTTGTTTTGTTTTTGTTTGTTTTTTTCTGTGTTTTTGTAGCTATACAAAATTAATCTTTAAAATTTGTAGTATTTTAAAAATATAATTCCAGGGTCAGCCATTTATAAGGATTTATTTTCTTTCTGGCCGCTACCCACTCAAATCTGTACCTTTTCGTTTTTGTTTATACTACGTATTACATAAATTATTTTAGTATGTGTTTTGTCGTTATACATGTTTCAATTGTAATTTTGTATTTTTTTAATGAGTGAAATAAACTGGAAATGAAATGAAATGAAAAGTTTGAAATATTAATTTAAAAAGGATAACCATTCAAAAGTGTGATTATAAGAATCACTTTGAAAGCCATTTGTTGGTATATATTCATGAATTTGTATTTTTATAACGGTCGGTAATGATATACTTATGTTTATTGTTTATCAAACAAAGTTTATTTTACAAATAAAATCTAATGCCTTTTAAAATACACTGAGTTTTTCATTACCTTACTGAAAATTGTTTTTTGAAGCGCCCGTTCAACCGAAACTGTACTATCCCTTTAATAGTTGATTTGATAAACATAATAGAAATGTTTCTATTGTGATAATCTTTTCAGGACATAGTACATGTCGTACTAAGGAAATGACTTCCCATCCAGACACATTTAATTACCACGATTAAAATAAATATTTGATCAACAGTCGTGATAAGATCGCAACATTCATGAAGACCATGCCCCAGTTACCAAGGTTTATCACGTGATTATGGGGAAAGCCAATATGTATTACCTTATATTACTATGAAAGTTCATCTGTTTTGTGATCGAAAGTTTAAAACAAATTTCATGTATTACCTTATTTTGCAAATTATTGTAATTGAAACATGTATTCTGCTAGAAGCAAAAAATAAAGTTAAACATTAAATCTCTAATACATCGCTACCTTAATGAGGAACATGCACAAGTTAATCAAGTAATCACGATGAACACTAATATGTATTTTTTTGTGTTTTTTTTGTAAATTATTTTAAAATAATATGCATATTTTGCTGGAATCAAGAAATACAATTGAACATTACGGTCCACACTGTGAAACACAGTCACGACAGGGTAATAATATTATTTAGTTAGCGCTGTTAATTGTAGATCATTTTGTGTGGCGCCTGAAATGAATAAAAGACAGAAGATGTTTAGTACTTATTTTGGAACAGTAAAGGATATTTAATTGTTAATGTGAAAACGAAAATGTTAAACGTTGAAACAACGAAATATTGGTACCGATTCTTTTCGACAACACTTTTACGATGCTCATTTTTGTTCATTTTTATTCTCGAAGTTTTGTTCATCGGTTCTTTCATTCTTACATTGTTTTGCATTACGTACTTATTATATACTATGGAATTAGCTTTTTGTTTTAACTTTACCCAAGCAAGCTTAACAATCAGAACGGGGCCCCGTTGCAGAAATAGATGCGATCGATTGGAAAGTTGCAATTAAACGTTAGTCCGATCATGTGACTAAAAGCGCAAATCTGATTGGTTCAAATGCGCACATTTCCTGACGTGTATTGCAACTAACTTTTCAATCGATTTCAACTCATTCTGTAAAGTCATAAGGTGTAGCAACATAGTTAATTATTTTAATTCATAACATGATATATTAACTTCGACTGGATGAATGATAATCTACATCAATTTATTGTAGCAAAGAATATACCAAATTAACTAATAAAGTAATTTGATGGGCCTAAACAATATGAATGTAGATCATGTTCAAGTATATGGAAAAGCTCGATATCAAAATATGTTCGTAAAATGGTGATTGTTTTCTGAACTTGTTATTTATTAATCATACTTCAAGTAACTTGTTCTGTAAAAAAAAAAAAAAAAAACTCACCTCGCCGAATGCGTCATGATATAATAAACTCAATTCTAACCAGTGAAATGATAATGTAATAATCGTTTGTGTTGCACAGAGTATAACCGTCGCTCTCAATCAAATTCAGCATTCATTTCAAATACAAATTCAGGTAAACATTTGCACAAATAAAAGTGCTAAAAGTTAGCACCTATATGAAACATAAAGCCTGTGAATACGGGTAGTCGTACCTTGATTCTATCCAAATATACAATAATGCTACATAAAAACACGCAGAAGTCTAGTATACATAAGGTCGTGAAGAGATCATGAATAGTTGTGAAATGTTCCAACATGCCCCATTATTAACGCACCCAATTATTATTATGATCATCATCATCAAGTGCCGTCCCTTAGAAAGGGGTTGGCGGCTATGCACCTCCATCTGCTTCTGTCCCAAACAATTGTTCGAACATCACCATAACTAAGTCCAGTCCATTTCTTGACATCATCAAACCAAGTGGTTCGCTGTCTACCTCTTTCCCGTTTACCTTCTACCATTCCTTCAAGTAACGTCTTCTGCATTCCTCCTCCTCTCATCACAATGACCAACATACACAATTTTCCTCTTCTGAACTGTCTTCATCAGATCTCTTTCTTTGCTTGCTCTATTCAGTACCTCTTTATTACTAATTTTCATCACCCAGCTGATTCTTATAGCATTCTCCGGAAGCACCACATTTCAAATGATTCTAACTTTCGTTCTGTTTCTTTGCATAGAGTCCATGTTTCAACTCCATACAACAGAGTACTCCAGATGTAGCATTTCCAGATTCTGCATCTCAGCTTAAAGTTCAGCTTCCTACAACATAATATCTTGTCCATTTTCATGAAGACTGATCTTGCAATCTCTATCCTCTGTTTTATTGCGCTGTCACACTTCCCATCCTCTGTGACTGTCTGCCCAAGGTAGACAAACTTGTTGACTTGTTCTATTAATGTGTCATTAATTTGAATACTAACATTAGGAACTTCTTTTTTCCGTGATGCCACCATAGTCTTAGTCTTGGAGACATTAATTGCCATACCAAATCGTTCACCTTCATTATTCACCTTTTCTACAAGTCTCTGTAGCTCCTCCTCCGATTCTGCTAATAGCACCGAATCGTCAGCATACCTCAGGTTGTTAATGTTTACACCTCCAATCGTGACACCTTTTTCATTATTCAGCACTCTAAAAATCATCTCTGAATAGATGTTAAACAATAAAGGAGAGATTATACAACCCTGTCGCACACCTTTCTATATTTCGACCTCTGGCGATAACTCTTCCCTCCCTCGTATCACTGCCTTCTGACTCCAGTACAGACTTGCAATCAGACGTACATCCTTCCCATCCAGACCCAGTGAGTTTAGACAGTTAATCAATTTCTCATGATTAACTCGGTCAAATGCTTTCTTATAGCCCAGGAAGCACATGTAAACATCCTTCTTTTTCTCCAGGTAACGCTCCATAATCATTCGCAGATTGAAGATTCCTTCTCTTGTGCCTTTGCCTGGTACGAACCCACTTTGGCAGTCATTAAGTTCCTTGAGGATAATTGACTGTATTCTATTTGTTAGAATAAGCAGCAAGATCTTAGATGCATGGCTTATGAGGCTTATGGTTCTAAAGTCTGTGCATTTTGTACTTTTAGTTTTCTTTTGGATCATAACAAACTCTGACACCACAAAGTCTTCTGGCCATTTGCCTGTCGTATAAATTACATTACATAACATAGTGAGCTCTTTAACCTCTGACTCTCCTAAGCTTGTAAGCATCTCTGTAGAAACTCTATCTAATCCACAGGCTTTACCTGTCCTCAATTTTTCAAGAGCAGCCTTGACATCTTCTACTAGGATCTGGTCCTTGTTCATTTTCTTCTTTCACTTGTTCATTTCTATCGTCTTCATAAAGCTCCTTAATATATTCCATCCATCTATTTTTAATTTGTTGACCTTCAAACAATACATTTCCCTCTTTATTTGAATTACACCATTTGTTGTCTCCTTTTTATTCTTGTGTGTAACCTCCTCTATCTTCTGATGCATATTCCTTGTATGATGTAGACGATCTAATTCCTCTATCTCTTTGCATCCTTTAGCAAGCCATTGTTCTTTAGCTTCTTTACATTTCAGTCTAATTTGTTTGTCAAGTTCTCTATATTTTGCATCTTTCCTTTTGTGCTTTCTTCTCTCTGTCATAAGATCCAGAATGTCATCTGTCATCCAAGCTTGCTTTCCTACACGCTTTTTCTTAGGGAGGCATTCCTCAGCTGCATCCTGCATGCACCCCTTAAGGTTTGACCACCTTTCATCTGGAGTCTGTTCCACCTCTTCTACTCTTAGTCCTTCATATCTGTTGTGTACAGATGCTGCATACCTCTCACGGAAATCTCTCTCCTTCAGCAGTTCCACATCCAATCTGGTTTTCTTGGGTAGAGCCTTTTTTAGTACACACTAAGAAAAAATGGGTCAATCTTACACCTATATAGGTGCAAACCGTTGCCACACTGGGAGCACCTATATGAGTGCAAAAGTTCACCTTTTTGTAAAGGTTCAAATTTAATCCTTCACCGTTTGCACCTTGAGGGTGCAATATTATATATTTAGGAAAAAATGCAGAGTTGCACCTAAAAATAAATACGTAGATGTATTGTGTAAGTGTTAATGTAAGTGTAAGTGTAAATATAAGTTAAATGTGCACAGTTGCACCAGTGTGGTGCAACATTGCCCCTTTGAGTTAAGTGTAAAGATGCACCAAAATTGTTAAAAGTTGAACACCCCCTTTCCTGCGAGTGCATGTGTGTATAGTCCTATCCTCCTAGTCCTAATAACCTATGACATAACCTATACATACTTTGCCCTAAGCCCATACCTATCATTCCTAACCATCGGTCCTTAAGCAGGTTACAACACGATGTATGTTTTTTAGTGGTTAGTAATTAAACACAGACGTTAAAACAGTATCGCCTTAACTAATTTCCACCCAAAATGGTTCACAAGAGTCCACTGATAATTAATTTTCACTAAATTAAATTACAAATCCATTCTGATAATTATTTCACAAAATAACGAGATTATGAACAGAGTAAATGTTCGTTTGGCAAAAGCACAAACTAGCACATGAATATTCATGAACATGTTACAAAATTACTGCAAATCGTGTGGATTTATTTGTATTCAATGTCAACAACAAAAGAAAAGGCTTTTTAACAGACCTGGGTAGTAAAATAAACAACATGTGCTGTTAGCATATTTGTAAATACAAAACATGGGACAGTCGTAGGTAGTACGAGAACACCGTTTATTAAAGGGTACCACCACCCAAAACTAATATTTGTATACTAGAAAGGTAACATCTTTAGTATTCCATTCCATCAACAAGTTCACAAAAATATGTTTGAAGAAAAAAAAATATATAATTGGAAACCGCATCACCATTCTAAAGCATGCGTTTATGCGGTCTGAATTGTGTAGACTACCGCGGGTGCAGCAAGCGAATCGCTCGGAATTATATTGCCTACAAACGTACGCGTGAGTAGAATTGGCGCACTCGCAAACCAGGAACCAGGAAATAGTAGTGGTTCCGTAAGTGGTGGAAATTAATTGCTTTGTTTATGAATTACTCAACCCTTTGCAAAATGTTAGGTATCTATTTGATATCACAAAACAGTACCAAAACATGTAGTAATGTGTTGTTATTTGCCCGTTGGTCCCCTTTAACATTGAATGTGGGTAATTGCAATACAATATTATTTCTTATAAACTAACATGATTTTTGTTATTTTACAGGGAAGATCTGAAACATTGATAAACGGTGAAATGATATAATGTTAAGGGCAAAGAAACCAAATAATTGTACAGTTAATTTTGACAGTGTAGCTGATGACCCAACATTTGTGTAGGACGTCATATTACAGTCAAATAATCTAACAATTGCAACCATTTCAACACATGCAAATACTGTAATTAAAATATTTATATCGATTCTAACACAAGATGCGCCGCTTTGTACACCAAATGTGTAAAACCTTAATGCAAGACTAACAGCCCCTTCATTGAATAACCAACTGAAACTATGCAATTCTATGGATTTCGCACCTTGTTTGTATCTAGCAAGGTGTTTTAGGTGTCAACAGCATAATTACGCATGTTTTAATCGAATCTGCTTTTGTTTGTTTCCTTATGTTTCCCAATATAGAACGAATTCGAAGAAGACTTCTCTTTTGTAACAAAATGTTATATTCCTGGGTTTGATGGTCCAACATCATAAACAATGTTATTCAAACAAATCAAGTCAATAGACCGTCCAGCGGTGACCTGGAGTCGAACTATTCAATTGATATAAATGCGATTCAATACGTATACAAAATCGTACACAAATCAGCCAGTTGTTGCTGTGTCGGACAAACCTGAAAAGCTTTTCAAATTGCCATGAGCAACCATTGATGATAGGCTACGCATGAACTGGTCTTTAGATCATCGAATTAATGATGTCGCATTATTTTATTATTACTCCGGTTATACTCTGCATTGTCAAGTCTGCACCTTCTGTTGTATAGGAACAAAACTAAGAATAGTGGGTCTTTGTACTTTAGCAAAAATTCACCTAAATAGGTGCACAAAATGGTGCAATGTTACTCCTTTGCCGAGTCTGCACCTTTCGCCGTTACTTTGCACCTTGTTTGATTCTCGCTTGGTAGCTTATCACGCAAATGACCAATCAAAGTGGCTGTAGCGAATCTACGTGTGAAGAAGAACTATTTTCATATTACGTTACTGCCAATTTCTCTGTTTTTCAAATCCCTGCTTGCATGATGAGCTATTATTTCACGCAATAACCAATAGAGCAGTGATGTAATAAATCAACAATTTTGCCTTTAAACACAAAATACATGTGTTTTATCTCCGTGAGTGATTGTTTCTCTCGGACCCTGTAATTGGTTGATAGCCTTGCTGTGGCCGTAGTTGTCATTAATATGTTTTTTCAGACCCATCGAATTCTTTTCAAGATTATATTAAAATAAAATTGGCACATATTCATTAAAAACCATAAGGGTATACATTCATAATAGTGCGTGATATATTTGATGATTGACATAGAGTGTACGAATCTTGTATTAACAGAGGAGTACATAAAACCATGCGTGCCATAGGACCATGGTTTATGAACAAGACTAAGAAAGGTGCGACTTTGCCCTTTAGCAAAATGCGCCCTAAAAGGTGCATAAAATGGTACAACTTTAACCCTATGCCGAGTTTGCACCTTTTTTCGTTACTTTGCACCATTTATCAACCATTTTTTCTTAGTGTGTACCTTTAGTGCGATGTTGACCTTGACAACTACTGGGTTGTGGTCTGAGCCTATATCCGCACCAGGATATGTCTTGGCCATCTTTATACTCCTTCGGAAGCGCTTACTGACTGCAATATAGTCAATCTGTCTACGTGCAGTATCTCCTGGTTTCTTCCAGGTGTATAATTTGCGCTGATAGACACTGACTATTATGATTGTGCTGGATACATTATCGAATAATGAATGAGCAAGGTTAAATATGTCGTAAACAGAAATTTGCTTCCTGTTCACCTTGTTCACACAAACGTAATTACCACGATTAATGTCCATAATTAATGTGCAGTGGTGATAAACGGACTTGACTCACAACGTTTATAAAACAAAATATCTCGATGTTATAGCCACATAACAGTATTGGTAAAATTCCCAAGAACATCTTTATTGGCCAAATTAATTGATCAATATAGTTGAATTAGTATGTGTGGTAAAATCCGAACCTTAGTATCGTTAAATGCAGAAATATGGTTGGAAATTTAATTCACGTCATCAGCATGCCGGTGAGATTTGACCTAATTTCACGATCCGTTCGCGCCGCTCCGCTGGGCTGGAGATCGGATCGACAAGCCCGATATGCCATTCACGTTCGCTCGCGTACCTAGCTTTCGCACGCAGCGCATGCGGATGATTTTTCTGTTCACAGATCGCTGTAGTTGGAACATTTTAATGCTGAAATAGTCAATTTCAAATTAGTTTTTTGTCCAAATATTTACATAAACAGGTTAGCTATCATTATATTCTTTCACATAGTAGGTGATTAAAGCATATTTTTCATTTTTGGTGTGTGCGGGGCGTTTCCCAATACTGTCATTTGGCTTTAATCGGAGAGCCAGCCATGGTGAACGACTAATAAGGTCAGGGGAGGGAGTAGTGTTTTATATAGGGACTTGGCCTGCCCCCCCCCCCCCCCCCCCCCCATTCTATAGAAACGCACCCCTGGATCTATACTTGCTATGAAATATTCAATATAATTATGAGGAACCTTTTAGCTCATCTGTCCAACAATTGTGAAATCAATGTGATTAAAAAATAAAAACAAATCAGTAGTGAGATCATCACAATAAATTTAGAATGTTACTTTTCATGTATAGGTTTTTTTAGATAAGTAATATTTATAAAAAAATTATAAAAAAGGTGGGACCAAAGTAATTTTTTCTAAAATGATTTACGGATATTTTAGTCTTTTCTAAAACAATTTGGATACAAATTCGTAGTGTGTTTTTACAATTATATACAGCATGCACCAATTGATTTTAATTTCCTTTTGTTTTCATGTATTACATGGTTTTACATTTCCTCCCAAAACAATTGGTGCTTGTAGCGCCGGAAGGGTAAGGGATGTGTTGGGGAATAAATACAATACAAAAATACAGGGAATATTTGTTTTCTTTTCAAAATGAAGAAATGCATAAACTAATAAATACATAGCCACTGAGAAACGCACTGTCAATCGAAACTTTACATGCCTTTATTGTCATTGTATCTTACTGTGTAATCAATTAATCAAATTAAATATCTATATTTCATCTGGAAAAGGGTATGTGTCAAAATATAATTAACGTAATTGTAATCAGTGAATGATGATGGAAGAATAATTGTTGGTATCGCATCAATTGTGTTTTTTCATCTGTTTTCGTTGTTGGTTTTTTACACGGGGACGGGTGGATGATGTGAGCGCAATGAAAAGCTACACATTAGGTAGGTAATTCAAAATTACTTTTTAGATACAAACTATATAGCATTAATTTTCCATTAAGGCCCGAATATATACAAAGTCGAAAAAACGCACTTTTCTCCTATGTAAATAAAGTGGATTAAGCCCCTTTCATAATTAAGCTCTTCATATGCCGGAGGGCCCAGGAAAACGCAAAATAATGATAATGGGTGTACCGTGTAGTCACTATACACTGCACAAAGGAGGGTGTTAAATTAACACCCTAATGTTGGTCCACGCCAGCTCGGTGTTGACCAATACTAGTATACGTAGATACCAGTGATGTTAATTTAACACCCTCGATTGTGCAGTGTATCGGTCTATTTTCATTAGCCACTTCATAGGTAGTCAAAGGGATCTATAACTTTGTTGACACGTGAAAAAACTGAAGTAGGGTTGATCAAATATGTGTGATCTGATTATTACGTCCACTGAGTGGGAAATGTCATCATGGTACATGAGTGTTTTATGACCGAGACATGAGCAAAAGTGCAAAGTAATATTTGCTACGCATTGCCTTGATGACGTTGTACACATTTTAAATTCTCCAGCGGAGAATGTCAAATCAGAACACTTCAGTCATAAATACATGTATCTTGTTAACCAACGAGAAATTTAGAAAACCGAAGGCGGTTTTATTGGTAATATGTCCAAGGCTATTATATAAAAACACAAAACTGTAAGAGGTTCAATAATAACGTTTAATCATTATTGTTTCATAATGCCTTATACGTCAATGATAAACAATAAACGGTTCAATAATAACTGCGTTGAAAATTTTCTATTAAGTACAAATTAAGAAAATGTCTAAGACAGGAAATTGCTTCCTAATGTACCAATTTCGTTTGCGTACTACGATCTACTAGATCCTTTTACTTTGAATACACCTTACTGTTTCCCTTGCATTAATGTCAGGATTGACATTCTTGACATTCAAACATCATTACAAGTGAAACATGATATATATTAAGAAAGTTGCAAACACAAAGGAACTTAACGTAAAACATGATTACTTATGGACTTGATGAGTCCATAATAAAATGTTAGATTGTTAATCGTACTTATTTGGTTATTAGATGGGTGGCCATCTTCGATATTGCGTTTGCAGTGGTCAGAAATACGTATTTATTAAAGTGATCCCTGTAAAGTGTCAGATATTGCACACAATGACATTTAAGACTTCAATCCTATACAGGGTGGCCCAGAAATAACGGAACGGGGCACTTCCCAAAATAAAGTAACAAAATGAACATGTCCATCGGATGGGGTGTTCTTTCCAATGAACAACGATACCAAGAAAAGTAATTTTGGACGTGTAGTTTTTGTTTTAGGGCGCTTAGAGTGAGACCATGTCAGGTTCCTATTTTTGTCAATTTTTACCAAGTCAGTGTCTGATAAATGAGACTTACTGCTTGTCATACTAGTGACCAATTAAGCCCATTCTCTCGGCACCGCTCGGCACACAGCTGAATGCACACTAACGATGGCGCGCAGAATATTAGCGTGTTCAATGGAATGTAGGGCAATAAGTCTCATTTATCAGGCACTGACTTGGTAAAAATTGACAAAAATAGGAACCTGACATGGTCTCACTCAAAGCGCCCTAAAACAAAAACTACACGTCCAAAATTACCTTTCTTGGTATCGTTGTTCATTGGAAAGGACACCATATCCGATGGACATGTTCATTTTGTAACTTTACTTTAGTGCCCCGTTCCGTTATTTCTGGGCCACCCTGTATTAATATCATTGTAAAATACAATTGAAATATTTGTGAAAGTTTGAAAGAAAACGACTACTGTTTACCTAGTGAAAAAAACGAATATTGAGTTCATATTTTATCACCGAATACTGATGGCCTGCCGTAGCCTGCCGTAGCCGTAGCCGATGGCCTTGTCGCAGTAATAATCGTCCGTTTGACGATAGCCGCACCCGTGTATACAGACGGTACAGAATTTTCGCGCTTGGCTCAACAGTCGGGTACATCGACTCGTTGCGCTGCCCTTCATACTAAAGGGACATTTGAAAAAATCTAACCCTATTTTATTCTTCTCTTACCCTAAGCTACACAACACGGCAGAAGAGAAACGAGGAAGCTCCAAGTAATTTTCGTGGAGATAGACACTTTACTTGGATCACTTTAATGTCAGACGCGTAGCCAATGGCAGCGCATGAGTATGTGTATGGAGTGTGAGTGAGAGGGGGAGGGGGGGGGGGGGGGGGGCTAGGGGATAGGCTGATTAATAAGCAGTACACGCCCTATAACATCCCTACCCTATTTTACTCAACCCCACTCCCTGGCGCCTCACTGGCGTACTGGACGGAAGGTTGGGGGCTACTGCTCGCCCCCCCCCCCCCCCCCCCCCCACAAAAAAAAGAAAGAAAATGAAAATGAAAATAAATAAATAGAAACAAAATCAAATACTATGTTTTCGGAAATTGAGTCTCCAGAGATAAGTTCGGTGATAAGTTCATATTTTATCACCGAATACTGATGGCCTGCCGTAGCCTGCCGTAGCCGTAGCCGATGGCCTTGTCGCAGTAATAATCGTCCGTTTGACGATAGCCGCACCCGTGTATACAGACGGTACAGAATTTTCGCGCTTGGCTCAACAGTCGGGTACATCGACTCGTTGCGCTGCCCTTCATACTAAAGGGACATTTGAAAAAATCTAACCCTATTTTATTCTTCTCTTACCATAAGCTACACAACACGGCAGAAGAGAAACGAGGAAGCTCCAAGTAATTTTCGTGGAGATAAGACACTTTACTTGGATCACTTTAATGTCAGACGCGTAGCCAATGGCAGCGCATGAGTATGTGTATGGAGTGTGAGTGAGAGGGGGAGGAGGGGGGGGGGGGGGGGGGCTAGGGGATAGGCTGATTAATAAGCAGTACACGCCCTATAACATCCCTACCCTATTTTACTCAACCCCACTCCCTGGCGCCTCACTGGCGTACTGGACGGAAGGTTGGGGGCTACTGCTCGCCCCCCCCCCCCCACAAAAAAAAGAAAGAAAATGAAAATGAAAATAAATAAATAGAAACAAAATCAAATACTATGTTTTCGGAAATTGAGTCTCCAGAGATAAGTTCGGTGATAAGTTCATATTTTATCACCGAATACTGATGGCCTGCCGTAGCCTGCCGTAGCCGTAGCCGATGGCCTTGTCGCAGTAATAATCGTCCGTTTGACGATAGCCGCACCCGTGTATACAGACGGTACAGAATTTTCGCGCTTGGCTCAACAGTCGGGTACATCGACTCGTTGCGCTGCCCTTCATACTAAAGGGACATTTGAAAAAATCTAACCCTATTTTATTCTTCTCTTACCATAAGCTACACAACACGGCAGAAGAGAAACGAGGAAGCTCCAAGTAATTTTCGTGGAGATAGACACTTTACTTGGATCACTTTAATGTCAGACGCGTAGCCAATGGCAGCGCATGAGTATGTGTATGGAGTGTGAGTGAGAGGGGGAGGGGGGGGGGCTAGGGGATAGGCTGATTAATAAGCAGTACACGCCCTATAACATCCCTACCCTATTTTACTCAACCCCACTCCCTGGCGCCTCACTGGCGTACTGGACGGAAGGTTGGGGGCTACTGCTCGCCCCCCCCCCCCCCCCACAAAAAAAAAAGAAAGAAAATGAAAATGAAAATAAATAAATAGAAACAAAATCAAATACTATGTTTTCGGAAATTGAGTCTCCAGAGATAAGTTCGGTGATAAAGTTGTGATATAACCTAGTTTTCGTTTTCACCTCGGAAGAGGTAGGTATAATAAATTGGGGAAAAATGGATTGCTAGTTCATCGAATAATATGATGCCGGTTCAGCCAACTCCCCCCTCTCACCCCCTATCCAAATCGTTGGGATCATAATATGCCCATAGTGACTTTCCATGATTAATAAGCTAAACCAAGAGGAGTAATATAAGTACGAGGTGGGGGTAGTACCTGGATGGGATAATGACCCTTCTACCACCACCCACACCCACACCCCAACCGTGGGGATTCATGCCCCATCCTCCATAGCAGGTCTTCTCTTGGAGATGCAAAATACAGGCCCCCCCCCCCCCCCCCCCCAAAAAAAAAAAAACACACACACAAAAAGAGAGATTTTACGCTGCACCCGTTTTCTGCAAGCGTGATATTTGTTTAGGTAGGAGGGACCTGGGGATGAACAGAACAATGGATGCGTATGTGGAGGGGGGTTGCCCCCAGCGCCCCCTCCATTCACCGACCCCACCCCCATAGCTACCCCCTGGTCTGTTGTGTCACTTTGCTTGCGCAGATGCATAAACCATGCCATTGCTATGATTTATGCAAGAAAACCAAACATCAGCTCCCTTTTGGAATATGCCTGATCGAGGTTATTAAAACAGGGGCATCTCGATCTAGAACGATCACTAATTTTCTAGCAGCCTTGTGCAGGACACGTGTTATACAAGTAATAAAGCTCGCTCAGGACTTCACGTCACTCTCGCCCAAAATGACGGTGAGTAACAATCATTATGACATTGTACATTATTAGTTTTAATTGTGATTATAATGATGATTATGATGGATGATGATAATGATGGTGGTGATGATGATGATGATGATGATGATTATGATGATGATAATGGTGATGATGATGGTGATGATGATGACGATGCTGACGACGATGATGATGGTGATGATTATGGTGATGATGATGGTGATGATGATGACGATGATGACGATGCTGACGACGCAGATGATGGTGATGATGATGACGATGCTGACGATGATGGTGATGATGATGGTGATGATGATAACGATGATGACGATGATGATGACGATGGTGTCGATGATGATGACGATGATAACGAAGATGATGATGATGATAATGATGATGACGACGACGATGAGGATGATGATAATGATGATGATGAAGATGATGATGATGATGATGATGATAAAGATAGAGATGAAGTAGTACGTGTTGTTGGGTAATATTCATTATGACATCGTATTATTGGTTTTAGTTGTGATTATAATGTGATGATTAGTATGATGATGATATTGGTGATCATGATGAGGATGATGATGATAAAGTTAGAGATGAAGTAGTACTTGTTGTTGGGTAACATTCATTATGACATCGTATTATTGGTTTTAGTTGTGATTATAATGTGATGATTATGATGATGATATTGGTGTTGATGATGGTGATGATAATCACGATGATGATGATGGTGATGATGATGACGATAATCACGATGATGATGATGATAATGGTGATGATGACGATAATCACGATGATGATGATGATGGTTATGATGATGAGGGTGATGATGATGATGATGATGATGATGAGGAGGATGATGATGATGATAAAGATGGATATGAAGTTATACTTGTTGTTGGGTAACATTCATTTTGACATCGTATTATTTTGTTTTTAATTGTGATTATAATGTGATGATGATGTACATGAATATAAGTACGAGGTGGGGGTAGTACCTGGATGGGATAATGACCCTTCTACCACCACCCACACCCACACCCCAACCGTGGGGATTCATGCCCCATCCTCCATAGCAGGTCTTCTCTTGGAGATGCAAAATAAAGGCCCCCCCCCCCCAAAAAAAAAAAACACACACAAAAAAAGAGAGATTTTACGCTGCACCCGTTTTCTGCAAGCGTGATATTTGTTTAGGTAGGAGGGACCTGGGGATGAACAGAACAATGGATGCGTATGTGGAGGGGGGTTGCCCCCAGCGCCCCCTCCATTCACCGACCCCACCCCCATAGCTACCCCCTGGTCTGTTGTGTCACTTTGCTTGCGCAGATGCATAAACCATGCCATTGCTATGATTTATGCAAGAAAACCAAACATCAGCTCCCTTTGGGAATATGCCTGATCGAGGTTATTAAAACAGGGGCATCTCGATCTAGAACGATCACTAATTTTCTAGCAGCCTTGTGCAGGACACGTGTTATACAAGTAATAAAGCTCGCTCAGGACTTCACGTCACTCTCGCCCAAAATGACGGTGAGTAACAATCATTATGACATTGTACATTATTAGTTTTAATTGTGATTATAATGATGATTATGATGGATGATGATAATGATGGTGGTGATGATGATGATGATGATGATGATTATGATGATGATAATGGTGATGATGATGGTGATGATGATGACGATGCTGACGACGATGATGATGGTGATGATTATGGTGATGATGATGGTGATGATGATGACGATGATGACGATGCTGACGACGCAGATGATGGTGATGATGATGACGATGCTGACGATGATGGTGATGATGATGGTGATGATGATAACGATGATGACGATGATGATGACGATGGTGTCGATGATGATGACGATGATAACGAAGATGATGATGATGATAATGATGATGACGACGACGATGAGGATGATGATAATGATGATGATGAAGATGATGATGATGATGATGATGATGATAAAGATAGAGATGAAGTAGTACGTGTTGTTGGGTAATATTCATTATGACATCGTATTATTGGTTTTAGTTGTGATTATAATGTGATGATTAGTATGATGATGATATTGGTGATCATGATGAGGATGATGATGATAAAGTTAGAGATGAAGTAGTACTTGTTGTTGGGTAACATTCATTATGACATCGTATTATTGGTTTTAGTTGTGATTATAATGTGATGATTATGATGATGATATTGGTGTTGATGATGGTGATGATAATCACGATGATGATGATGGTGATGATGATGACGATAATCACGATGATGATGATGATAATGGTGATGATGATGACGATAATCACGATGATGATGATGATGGTTATGATGATGAGGGTGATGATGATGATGATGATGATGATGAGGAGGATGATGATGATGATAAAGATGGATATGAAGTTATACTTGTTGTTGGGTAACATTCATTTTGACATCGTATTATTTTGTTTTTAATTGTGATTATAATGTGATGATGATGATGATGGATGATAAATATGATGATTAATGATGATGATGATGATGATGATGATGATGATGATGATGATGATGACGATGATGATGAGGATGATGATGATGGTAGTTGAGATTGTGATGATGATGATGACGATGATGATGATGATGATGAATATGACGCTAATGATGATGGTGGTGGTGGTGGTGGTGGTGGCGATGATGAAGGTGGTGGTGGTGGTGGAGGTGACAATGATGGTAATGATGATAGTGACGATGATGTTGATGACGATGATAACGATGACGACGATGATGATGTGGAGGATGAAGATTAACAGGAAGATGTACATGGAGATGAAGTTGTTGTTGTTCATATGAAGATTAGTAGAAGTAGTAGTATTATGATTATTATTACTCTTACATTCCAGTATACTTATTATACAAATTAAAATAGGAGAATAGCATTAAGAAAGATTAACCTACACCAATTAAGGGCTTTAGTTCATATGTAAATGGACCTGCCTATAAAGCCCATCACTTTTATGTCACACTTGGGCGGTCATTATAGACAGGTTTGACTGTTTGTGTAAATTATGGCTGTTGTTATAGTGTTTAATTTCGTATGCTAATAGGATAATGAAACTATGGCTTTCGGCTAATATTATCATTTAGAGGGTAAACAGACATTTAATTTGATACATGACTTGGCAATTTTGGCCTACTGGATCCCATGAATTCCTTCTGTGAACATACCCAAATTTTATAAATTTTTACGGCGGCAAAAGATGATGGGAGCGGCCATGTTCGTGTAACTACCCGACATGCCTCGCAAAATAAGTGAAAATCTCTTCAATATTTTATAAAATCGCTTGTAAATTTATGATTCAAGAATAATAATGTTTAAAGAAAAAATGATTAATGTCTATTGGACAGATGTGTATAAAAGTAAACATGCAAATAATTGTCATGAATTGTTTTTAGAGAAGTTTTATTTGATATATGATGAATGTTTTCCTTTTCAATCATGTAATCAGAAAAATAAAAATGGATTTCAGAAACCTTGGATTACCCAAGGCATCCTTACTTCTGTCAAACGCAAATATAGATTATATGAAATAAGTATTAAAAAACCTAGTGTGAATCATAAGAATAGATATGTTAATTATAAGAATAGATTAACAAGTGTTATACGTATGTCTAAAAGGAAATATTATGATAATTTATTTAATAAGATTCAAGGAGACTTGAAGAAAACTTGGAGACAAATTAATATGATATTAGGAAATAAGAAAGTAAGTGGGTTTCCTCAAAATATGTTCTATGAAAATTTTAGGTTAAACTCTAGACAAGAAATTGCTCAACAATTTAATTCATTCTTTGTTAATATTGGTGATAAAATTGCAAATTTAATTCATCCATCAACACATTCTTTCAATGAATATCTCCCTAAGAATAACCCAAATACTTTTTTTTATGCAACCAATATCAATTCAAGAAATTATTGAAGCATCATCTATCTTAAAATCAACAAATCATGCGGTCCTGACGGTATTTCGCCTAAGGTTGTTAAAAATTGTATTTTATGTTTTGTTGAACCGTTAGTTGATATTTTTAATAAGTCGATATTAAGCGGTATTGTACCTGACAAGTTGAAAATTGCTAAAATTATACCTATATATAAGAAAAATTTTAAGGTAAATATTGAAAATTATAGACCTATTGCTTTGATTTCGATTTTTGCAAAGTTTGCTAGAAAAAATAATGCATACAAGATTGTATAAATTTTTGTTGAAATATGAATGCTTAATATCAGAGCAATTTGGTTTTCGTAAAAATTACAGTACTTCCATGAGTATATTATATTTTACTGATTATGTATTGCGTGAAATTGATGAAGGAAAATTTTGTTGTGGAGTTTTTATGGATCTTTCTAAAGCATTTGACACCATCGATCACCATATTCTTTTACAAAAATTACATTGCTACGGCATACGTGGTTTATCACTAGAATGGTTTGAAAGTTATTTATACAATAGAAAACAATATGTGGTGGTCGATGGTGTCGAATCCCATAAGATGGAAGTAAAAATCGGTATACCACAAGTCCACAAGGCTCAATCCTTGGACCCCTTTTGTTTTTATTGTATGTAAATGATATAGTTCACTCATCTAAATTGTTAAAGTTCTCATTATTTGCATATGATACGGTTGTTGCATTTTCTCACTCTGATGTATCTCATATGATTTCAGTTGTTAATGATGAATTAATTAAATTGAATGATTGGCTCTAGTGGTAAAAAGGCTCCATGTATTAATAACTCGATTAAAATTGAAAATGATGTAATTGAAAGAAAAACTAATGTTAATTTTTTAGGAATTATTATTGAAGAAACGCTCGATTGGAAATTTCACATTGATCATGTGTGTTCTAAATTGTCAAGAAGTATTGGTGCTTTGTCTAAACTTAAGAATTTCTTGCCAAAACATATTTTGTGTAATATATATTATACGATTCTTTTTCCTCATTTGAATTATTGCAATATGATTTGGGGTAATACGTACAAGTCAAAATTGTTAAAACTCAATATATTGCAGAAACGCGCTCTCCGATTAATAACAGACAGTAATTTTGTTTGCCCAAGCACACCTCTCTGTGTTAAATTATAAATCATCCCTATTTTTGAGTTGATAAAATTGAATACTTTGATGTTTATGTTTAAATTTCACAAAGGAATTGTTCCCCCACTTTTTAATACCATGTTTCAAAAGAATGAATTAGTTCATACATATCCCACACGTCAAAGTCAATTGTTACATACACCTTTCTCCCGATCAACTATAATCTCTAAGACTGTACGATTCACTGGAGTCAAACAATGGAATTCTCTGAATGAAGATATACGATCTAGCTCTACACTCACACGGTTTAAACATATTTATAAGCGCTCTATATTTCAAAGACTCGGATCCGTGGTTGAGTAGAATCTCTCTTTCTCTCTTTCTCCCCTGTCCCTTTACCTTTGTATCATTTTGTATACCTTTGTATAAGTGTGTGCATGGATGTGTGTGTGGTTATGTGAGTGCATGACAGTGTTGTGTGACTCGAGTCCGGTCTCGGACTCGAGACCGGACTCGAGTCCGTTTTTGCCGGACTCGGTCTCGGACTCGGACTCGAAGGTTCATGACTCGGACTCGGACTCGGACTCGGGGCCCGTGACTCGATGACTCGGCGACAAGTCCGACACGAGACCGGGGAATTTTGGCGCTAATGCAGTTCGTATCCAAACGGATATCTCGTTTCCACTCGCCGAAATTTCATCAAAATTTCACGCAATATTTTCAAATTTCAGCCACATCGGATCATCGGATCCACTGCCTGCCCTGGACTGTCTTCCGTGTTTCTACTTTTAGAGGAAGTTCTTTCACAGCTTTTATGTATCAATCAGAATCAATATACCATTTTATTTATTTATGTTTTCTATTTCTTTAAATTGTATAGATATCTCAAAGGGATAGTTGAGTTTTGAGGGCGCTACACAAAATAATGTATCTGTTAGAAAATGAAAAACTGAGTGTCAAATTTGAAAGAGCATTCCATTTTAATGGCAGAATAAACTTTATTTGATAAAAATCGGTTCAGAAACGGCTGTTATAACCATAAACATATCCATTTGTAATAAATGTGGGGCCCCACAAGTATTCGATAATTTTGGACTAGCCGTTAAAATTTGTTTCAAAATGCTTCCTCTTTTCAAAATTGTTCAAAGGAGGTTTTGAGATATTTGCTGATTATCTCTCTATATAATCACCATTTCAACGAAACATTACATGCACAATATCTTATTTAAAATGGTTTAAATAAATGCGTTTTTTAAAACGCCCTCTTTAGTTTAAACAGCTCTTTTTAATGATAATAGGCATTGAAACTTGGTCGTTTGTAATTGTTAAATTCCTTTTGAGCATGGTTGAATTATAACTATTAGTTTGTAATGTAATGGTGCAGATTTTGGTTACTAAAATTAAGTTTTTACTAAAACTGTACTCTCTCTACCAGAACTCAACTATCCTTTTAACCTAGGCCGGTCAATGGTTTCGCAGCGAGTTCTGCAGCAATTTTCGAAGGGGAAGGAACTTCTTTCACAGCTTTTATATATCAATATTATCATTTATTTATTTTTTAATTATTTATTTATTTATGTATTTATTTATTTATTTATTTATCTATTTATTTATGTAATTTAATTTATTCATTCATTCATTCACTCATTTTTTAAATTTTTTTTTATTAATTAATTAATTAATTTATTTATTTATTTATTTATTCATTCATTAATTTTTTTTTTTTTTTTTTTTTTTTTATCTTTTTTTATTTAATGATTTTTTTTTTGTTGATTTTTTGATTTTTTTATCTTTTTTTATCTAATGATTTTTAATTTTTTTATTTATTTATTTGTTTATTTGTTTATTTGTTTATTTATTTATTTATCAATTAATTTATTATTATTATTTTTAAATTTATATTTGCACATGTGCCGGACTCGGACTCGGACTCGGACTCGGACATGCCGGACTCGGACTCGGACTCGGACTCGAAGGTTCATGACTCGGACTCGGACTCGGACTCGGACATGCCGGACTCGGACTCGGACTCGGACTCGGACTGACTGGACTCGGACACATCACTGGTGCATGATGTGTTTAATTGCAATATGCTGTACTCTTGTATATATGTACATATATTGTTATTATTTTACTGTTTATGACTATGATTTTTGTTATAATTGTATTTATTGTTGTTGTGTAGGGCCCCGATTATAAGCATCTATTGCTTCTTAGGGGTCCTAACCATTATTTGTTTTTATCAATTACTTTGTACAACTTGTATATTGTTGTTGTTTTTATAATGGTTAAATGAATAAATGAAATGAAAAAATGAAATGAAAAAATCAATCGACATTGATGAAGCCAGTATGAGCCTCCAGAACCATGGCGCATCTAATACGCTTAAAGTCATTGTTTATTGTGCGCATAAAATCACAAAGACGCAAAACTGAGTGCGCACCAACGCGCTGGCAGTTGCGCACATCATAGAAGTATGAATAAACAAACCAACCCGTTTATAACTAGAAGGCTCACTTAACGCGCGCAAGTCACGTGTCCCATAGACTTTGTACATGGGCAACATGGCGGAGTGAACCGATTTTTGAAGCTCCCGTAGCCTACTTCTCTACGTCATCGCGTAGTGACCTAGAAATACTTGACCAATCATCAAACTATGCAGTGCGTAGACGATCGCGCCTATTTTCCTGCGCACTGTCCTAGATTTGTATCACGCTTATGAACAATGGGATCCATGGTGACGTATGCATATGAACTTGTTTTATTGACCTCGATCCGGTGACGACGCGTATGAACTGCTCTGTGATTGGTTTACTGTAGTTTCCAAGTAGCCCATAATGCAACCAGTTGTAGGCTCTTCCGGTGAGCAAAAATCGCTGCACTCTGGCAGCAGTGACACCCCCCTGGCGCACATGACGCGATGAATGCGTGCTAGCGCTCCCACGGATGGGCTTATTGGCTGTCTCGGCGTTCTTCTTCCTTTGACCTAGATAAGTGTTAGTTTTTTATTAACAAGGGCAATCACGTGACTAGAACGTGTGCGCCATAGAGTACTGCACGCAAATCGACATTGATGCAGCCAGTATGAGCATCCAGAACCATGGTGCATCTAATACGCTTAAAGTCATTGTTTATTTTGCGCATACAATCACAAAGACGCAATACTGAGTGCGCACCAACGCGCTGGCAGTTGCGCACATACGCGATGAATGCGTGCTAGCGCTCCCACGGATGTGCATATTGGCTGTCTTGGCGTTCTTCTTCCTTTGACCTAGATAAGTGTTATAATATAAGTGTTATTACATCCCTCATAAGATCGTTTTACCATTGAATTTGACAAATGATAGTTTTGGACAAACGCGCAATCCCCGCGCAATCACGTGACCGGGCTTGTTAGTAAAAATTAACACTAAAAGTTCGTTACGCGCTCGTCCCATAGATCATGTGTTTTAGGAAAATGCACACGCGATCAAATTTGTGCAGTACTCTATGGCGCACACGTTCTAGTCAGGTGATTGCTCTTGTTAATAAAAACTAACACTTATCTAGGTCAAAGGAAGAAGAACGCCAAGACAGCCAATAAGCACATCCGTGGGAGCGCTAGCACGCATTCATCGCGTATGTGCGCAACTGCCAGCGCGTTGATGCGCACTCAGTTTTGCGTCTTTGTGATTGTATGCGCACAATAAACAATGACTTTAAGCGCATTAGATGCGCCATGGTTCTGGAGGCTCATACTGGCTTCATCAATGTCGAATGATTTTTATATCAAAATTCAAAAGCGATTTTATTAAATATTAAAGGGATTTTCACTTATTTTGCTATAAGATGAACACAGTCCGTCATATTGATGAGTGATATAAAGCAACTAACTAATGTGCTTGATTGTGATAGGCAATCTATTACCTCGGTGGGCTTAAAATGCCTATCACCCTCAGCTACGCTTCGGATAATAATCATTTTGAGCCCACCTCGGTAATAGATTTGACTATCACAATAAGCCCATTAGTTAGTTGTATATTAACAAGCCCGGTCACGTGATTGCGCGGGGATTGCGCGTGTTGTCCAAAACTATCATTTGTCAAATTCAATGGTAAAACGATCTTATGAGGGATAGCCCGGATAGGTTATTGTTGTTGTTAGTGTAAATTACGGGTGTTGTTAGTGTACATTACTGGCGTTCTAATAGTGTAAATTGTAGATGTTGTTAGTTGATAATGGATGAAATAAGCTGAAACTAACAAATAACTCGAAACTCGTTGACTTTTTATTTTCTTGCATTCCCTACAGGCGCAACGCTTGCTCACCGCGGTCATCATGCTACTCACAGCCACAGGTAACCTCAAACATTCAGTTTGGGTTAAGAGGTCGCTTCAAGAAAAACAAATTGTGAGGTGAAAATGTTAAATTTGAAGAAAACAAAACACAATTATGATGATGATGATGAAACACTTTTATATAGCGCATAACACATAAGCACAATTGCATGTCCCTATGCGCTTTTATTATTACCCTTGGTCATCAGGTATACAGGTCGAACCTCAACTCCCCGGGGAGCGTAATAGCCAATGGCAGCCATATGATAGCGCCCAGGCTAATTAACACCCGACCAAGTACCCATTTATACTCCTGGGTAGAGAGCAGCAATGTGGATTAAATGCCTTGCTGAAGGGCAAACGGAGTGGGCAGGGTTCGAACTCGGGATTTTGAGATCGGAAAGCGCGCGATCTACTAATCTTGCCATACTACGTCCATTATAATGACAAGATCAACTTTGTTTGATCAAAATTGGTTCAGAAACGGCTGAAATATCCATAAATGTGGGGGACCAACTTTTATTCGATAATTTAAGCAAATATTTATAAATCCTGAATATTTCTGAAAATAATATACCAAAATGGATATAAAATTGTTTTTGGTATAATCTCTATATAGAACATTATTAAGGGTCATTTCGACCGTGTGATTAGTCAAGCAACTGCAGATCCTGGATTTCGTGTTTGTACTTGATGTTTACAAACCAATTATTACATTTATTTTTGTTAAGCATTATCGGTGTCATTTTTGGCCAATAGTGAGTCATTAATGTTTAATTGAAGCGCCCTTAAAACCAGATCTTTACTATCCCTTTATTCGAAATATTTTGTAAAAAATTAATTTCCTTGCAAAGCTCCGCTGTTATTGCGTAATATTTGGTAAAATGGAACAAGATAATAACTATTTTATTGGTAATAAAGCATGTTCAATAGAAATTGAATCCGTTTCGACAACATCTTTATAAGTTATATCTCTTACACGAGAATGCGGTAATATCTAAACTGAAAGTATTTACATTTTCACAATATTCTCTAACAATCAGTCTAATGGATTTGTTTAAAATATATATGACACCCATACAATAATTGAGTTGTTGTTTTCATCGCGCGTGCACAATTACTTTATACGCAAACTAAACGATTATTACAGACCTATAGTGGGCGTTAACATAGTTAAGTGGATCTGAAGTATTCAATTTATGTCCATTATTTCCCCCAAACAAATCTATAATTCACTTTTCGTACACGAATATCCTTGAAGGATAACGAGTGCGAGTTTCTTGTTTAAAGGGTACCGCCACCCAAAAGTAATATTCTTATAAATGACAGGTAGTTGTTTTGGTAGTCGATTCCATCTATCAAGTTCAGACAAATTGGCTTCCAGATAAAAATGTAATCATTTGAAAACTCATCACCATACTAGCGTAAGTGTTCTGCATACGAAGACTGCGACTATTGTAAAGGACGTACGTGTCTATACGTGGCTCTAATGTCTCCAAACGTACGCATGTTTACATAGAGTTAGCGCATTCGCAGATAATCGGCGCATATAGAACCATGAGGCCATAATGGTTCCGTAAGTGTGGATGATTAATTGTATTGTTTATGAATTACACCACCCTTTGCAAAGTGTTGTACATCTATTCAATATCAAACACTGATACTATTACCAAAACATATAAGACTGTGTTGTCCTTTGCGTGGTGGTCTCCTTTAAGCAAACCATCACCATTACTCTCCTAACGTGCCTAACATCCAGCGTATTTTTGCCAGAATCCGTCCGTATCTAGAAAATATTCCAAATCAATGGGCCACCTCAATTTCGTCATCAAATTAAAACAAAATCCTCCATGAAAAATGGGAAAAACTTATAATTATTACGTCAAAATCCAGTTACTTTGTATTCATAATAACTATTTATGTTTGGTAATAATACAACTGAGCCCTTGCTCGGAATGGCTATATAACTGATGAATTATTCAAGTATAGACGAAAAATAGCGACCCTAGTACACTCTAAATTACAGGGATTTAAAATCTAAATGGTAGCTTGGATTAAAACAAATATAAATACACTTAGATTATTTGTAAATCTATGAAGACTTAAAAAGTCGCACGAAAGCAATTGTTAATCGAAGGCCAAGGTGTGATTTCCAATCCATCAAAGGATTAGAAAATAACGCCAGGTTATCGGAAATTTGACGAATGGGAACAGTGATATTTCACACGTGACCTACTGCGGTATTCTGAAGCTAAGTTTTCGCACCCGTGGCCAACATGGCGGTTTTGTCGGAAGAAGTCCTTAAAATGTGCTTTTCTCCTGTGTGGAACATTATTATTTGCCTGTGTGGCCAT
The DNA here is from genome assembly GCA_037951105.1 of Echinarachnius parma. Classification (NCBI taxonomy): domain Eukaryota; kingdom Metazoa; phylum Echinodermata; class Echinoidea; order Clypeasteroida; family Echinarachniidae; genus Echinarachnius; species Echinarachnius parma. The sequence continues at coordinate 78,383 of JBAMJV010003711.1, forward strand.
TAATTATAGTCAGAATATTAGTTTGTAAGACTGTGGTGGTCGTTGTTAGGAGTCTGTGTGGCTGTAGGTTAGGTTTTAGGGAAGGAGATGACGGTTTGCGATACAGCAACTCAAGCTAGGGCTCGGTGCCGCGCGAGGGCCTCGCGTTGAGAGAGCATCACGACGCCGTGAGCTGAGCGGGCTGACGAGGCAGTGAGAGGCTATAGCTAAGGTGGATTCAACAAGTTTTAATCCTAATAAGATTAAAAGAACCCTTGTTTCAATCCCTCGAATAGTGAAAAATAAGCTAAAAGGATTTATAGAACAAATCCAAAAGGGCTTAATTTGTAATCTATCTGGATTTATATTTTTTTAATCCAACAAAAGATTTATTTAAATCATGATCACTAACCACAGCCGAAAAAAGATTTAAAAGTTAATCTAATAGATTTAATTCTAGTCTAACTGGATTTATTAGATTTTAAATCCTTTCAGGATTAAACAAGTTTTAATCCTAACAAGATTAAAAATAATAAGCTAAAAGGATTCATAAAACAAATCCAAAAGGGCTTAATTTTAATCTATCTGGATTTATATTTTTTTAATCCAACGAAAGATTCATTTTAAATCATGATCGGCTGGTCCCTAACCACAGCCGAAGAAAGATAAAGTTAATCTAATAGATTTAATTTCAGTTCAACTGGATTTATTAGATCGTGGCTGAGACAGAAACCACAGGTTGAGTCGAGTAATCCGGGGGGGGGGGGGGGGGGTGGGGGTCTTACGCACCCAACGCACCCGCTGCATGGATACGGGCCTGGAAAGTGATAATGGAAATTAGGGTATTGTTTCCTCTCTATCAACGCGCCATATGCTCCATTTATGGCAGTCTCGTTGCTAAATATGTGACGTCAACACTGGTGTAGCTATTATACATGCACCCAAGTAATTTGACAAAAACAATAACGAACATGAAGGGATTTGGGGGGAAAATAAAGACATATGTAAAGTGTGCTTCCCAGTAATTTGCTCCTTTATTAAATTCACGTCAAATCGATATCGAATCAAAACCCTTACAATTGCGTAATTTATTATTTCCGGGGATATAACCGTGATTAGCATTGCCCGGGGGCGAATTTTTTGTTCGTACTCATTTTGTTAGCCCCTTCTGTCGATTCTTCTATTGTAGGCTATTACTAGTTTCAAGATGTATCATTTATCTGAACTGTGGATATATATATTGCAAATTGTCAATATTAAACTGATTAGTATTGGCAACAAATCCATTTCTGTTCATTTCATTTCATTTCACGTCTCCAAGGCTACCACTGCAGTAAATGCGAGAGCTCGATACGGTGCGGTAACATCACACTTCCTGGTAACAAGGTTGTCCGACTCGTGCCTAAGTATGTGACGTCAGGAGGACACAACTCAATCTTGGGCCCGATCGGTGATGGCGCCCTCGTTTGCTCATTGCCAGGTTATTTTAGTATAACTTATTAGTCGTGTAGACGGTCCATTGTGTCGTGTACAAGACCTGGAAAAGTTCTTTAGTCCAATGTTTTTTTATTGATACATATTCTAGAAGTGTTAAGGAAAATGTTCAGCTTTGTTGCCACCTTGGCAACATTGGGCAACTTTTTTTATAAGCATTTTAAAGTTAATTAGCGAATTTGCATATTTGTGAAATAAGGTCAGGGGTCATTGTCTATCTAGGAATAGTACAATATTGATAAAAACAAGTTTTCTAATATATTTTGGGGCAAGGATTCCATTTCCGGTGCTCGTTTGTAAGTGCCATATGGGAAACACCTTGAAATCCAAGATGGCTTCCCCTTATTTGCATATTAATGAATATTATTTATTTTCAGTGGCTACAGCCGTTAATAAGTAATAATTCCAGATTATTATTTGTCAGTTATGTTCTAAGTATGTATTTCAGATATCAAAGATTAGTTGCCATCATGGCAACCTCTAGGAATGCATATTTTTTGCATAATTAGGTATTTTACCTAATTTGCATATTCTCCCAAATTGAGTATATTGGGACCCCGGAAAGTAAAAATGACAAGTGATACCACTTTTCCAAGGTTTTGGGGGGCAACAGATCCATTTTTGATACTTATTTCCCTGTATCACCATGGCAACCATCTCAAATCCAAGATGGCTGCTCCCCAAATTACACATGTTATGATACACGACTATATTCTTTCGGTTATATTAGATCAATATTATAATGTTTGGACTTCTAATTATTGGAAATAGGAACTAGAATACTTGAAATCACAATGTAGTTGTTTGCTTACAGTAAAAAATGCATACTTTTATAAAATAAATGCCATTAAAGTGGCAAATAGCATTATTTGTTTTAAAATGACAAAGGCGGCCATCTTGGATTTATGTGGGTTGCCAAGGTGATACTTCAAATTAAGTATCATTAATGGATTGTTTGCCCCCTAAAACCTTGGAAAAGTGATATTATTTGTCATTTTTACTTTCCGGGTTCCCAATATACTCGATTTTGGGGAATATGCAAATTACGTAAAATTACCTAATTATGCTAATTGTATACATTGCTAGAGTTTGCCGAGGTGGCAACCAAGCTTAACTATCTTTATCACACATGTAGAACTTGATTGAGGAAAATAATATGTAATTATGGCTAATTAGAAGCTGTAGCCACTGAAAATCAATAATATTCATAAATATGCAAATTAGGGGCAGCCATCTTGCATTTCAGGTGTTTCCCATATGGCACTTACAAACGAGCAGTGGAAATGGAATCCTTGCCCCCAAATACCTTAGAATGCTTTGTTTTTTATCAATATTGTAATATTCCTAGATAGAAAATGACCCCTGACCTTTATTTCACAAATATGCAAATTAGCTAATTAACTTTATAATGCTTATAAAAAAAGTTGCCCAATGTTACCAAGGTGGCAACAAAGCTGAAATTTCTTCTTAACCTTTCTAGAATATGAATCAATAAAAAAACGTTGGACTAAAGAACGTGTCCAGGTCCTAGAAAAATCTACACGACTATATACCATATTATAAAGCTCGATCTAGCTATATTTTAAAACTATGCGAGTTTACATCTTATAAAACATAGAGCATTATATTTATGTAATATTTGATAAAAGCAAAATTATTGTGAATGTGACTTTCATATGAGTTGGCAAACACAAACCACTACATGATAATCGCCATCGCCATCAACACCATCACCAAAACCATTATCATCATCATCATCATCATCATCATCATCATCATCATCATCATCATCATAATCATCACCATCATCACCATCATCATCATCATCATCATCATCACCATTACAGTCATCATCAAATTCGAAAGAACATACAATTTTAATGACAGAATAACTTTATTTGATCAAAATCGGTTCAGAAACGGCTGAAATATCCATAAATATATTTGTATTCAAATGTTCTTCACCGGCAATCACCGGACGATATTTAGACTTTGTAGAAAAATTTCAAAAAATGCTCGAAGACTACTTTGAACAAAATCGTTGATGATATCTCTATTGAATCATTTTTTTAATAAACATTAAATGCACAATTCTGTATGAAAAAAGCTAAAACCAATGATGTTTTTCAATAGCGACCTGCGGGGTTGTCTACAACGAGATGTCGGGGTATTTCACGAGTCCCAACTACCCTAACGCGTACTACAACAACGAGAACTGCTCGTACACGATCACGGGTATGACCGGGAAGACGATCACCCTTAAATTCAACTTCTTCAGGGTTCGAGGGTCAAAACACTGCGAGAAGGACTCCCTGAAGGTGAGTCGAATGCGTTGCTGGACGAGGCAGTGGTGTAGCGTCGTTGGAATGATTGGGGGCATGCAACTCATTGGGGTGCACCCTATGAATTCTTTATTTTGTTTGTTTTGTAATGGATTTTTCCTTTGTTTTTGTTTTACTGTTTCTTATTAAGTAATGAGGGGCACGTGCATATTGCAGCCCCGTCACCCCTGGGTCTACGCCACTTGCTGGGGGCCTTCTCATCAGTCGTTCACCTTGAAGCTGTCCACTTAAAGAGCAATAATGTAGTCAGGACCATATGCGTAGTAGGCAGGGGGGGGGGGGCTATATACAACCACCCTGGAGTTTTGAAAACCACCATATTTGGGCAAAAAGCATCTTAAGTTCGGGCAAACCATTGTCATATTCGGACAAAATAAAGTTATATTAGGGGAAACTCTCGGGCATGCATTCAGAGGCATGTTACATTTGGGCAATTTAATGTCATTTTTAGGGCAAAACAACGTCATTTAAGGGCTAAACCGTCCCATATTCGGGTAAAATCATGTCATTTTCAGACTTAATATGAAAAACATAATTTCGGGAATCAAAGAGGCGACCGAAGATCTTTTTTTTGCTTGTAATGTGAAAATGGGAAGTATAATAATTACTCGGGCAAAAATGTGCTCCAACGCTCATGGTCTGGACCAACGAACGTTTTATGAAAAATAAACGTTCATATGATTGCTGTGATTTTGAAAGGTGCAGCTCATGTGGCTCCATACAAATAAACAAATATCACGTATTATCTATGCTTGCCTTCATCATTTCACTTCGGGATTGAATACGAAGTATCTTGTGAAAAAAAAACTCTTCCTTGCTCAATTCTTCGAACATCTAAATGATATTTCGAGAACATTTGTGATTATCATTTAATAAGTATGTATCTATTTAATTGGACCTAAAGGGAATCGGGCTACATCCCTTTACCGCGGAACTATATTAATGAGTGTTCCAATCATTGAAATATTCCCCAGATTTACGAAGGGGTGAGCAACGAAGGCATCCCCCTTGCCAAACTGTGCGGCGAAGACCTTTCGGAGCCCGTTACGTCATCGGCAGGGGCTTCGATGTTCTTACGCTTCAGGACGGATGGGACTTGGCGTGGCCGAGGGTTCAACATAACGTACGTCATTCAGTAGACTGCGTCAATTAACATGATAAATATACTCTTCTGAGACGTCAGAGACACCTCCCCATCATGGGCACCTCAATTTTCATGTAATTCGAGGCAAATTGGAATTGGAGGTACGAAGTGTTCAACATAACGTACATCCTTTAAAAGACTGCATCAGAAATACTTCTGTGACGTCAGTATACATGGTATAGAACTGGTCAGGGTCCATCCATATTGTAGGGGTAGGGAAGGGGAGGGCACAGGCTCAGATGGGAGGGGGGGGGGGGGGCTAAAAGTGTACTGCAAGAAAACAAATGTGAGTTGGAATTACAAAGGGTTCAACGTAACCATGATAACGTATATATATCCTTCATTAGACTGCGTCAACAATACTTATGTGACGTATGTTGTATTGTGGTCAGGATCCTCCCATATTGGAGGGGAAGGGGAGAAGGGGATCGAGAGGTGGGGCTTAATTGAAAACATCCATTCATAGGGACCCCGATGTACGCCCGTATGCTTCAAGAGTTCAACGTAAATCCTTTAGTAGACTACTGACTGTGACGTCAGTTGTATTGGCCAGGATAAGGGTTATTTGAGGGGAAGAGGGGGGGGGGGGGGGGGGGGAGGGGCGAGGGTGGGGAGCTTATTGAAACATCCCTTTACGGGGACCTCTATGTACGTGTGCTTCAAGAGTTCAACCGAATAGACCGGCAGCCCAGAGGTCTTGTGTGCATCGAAAAGCGTACTGATTTCTGAACATATGAATATTTAGAGGAGAATGTAACAAATCCAAAAATATGAGTCTCCCTGGGTGTATCCGTGGATATAGGGGTCCTTTGCGCCTCCAAAAGTTGGCCCCTGGGGATTGTCCGATGCTTCTATTTTGTGCGCTTGTACCGTGTTAATTGTCGCTCATGACTCGCCGCGGCGGGGTCAGCGCATCGTAGAAAATGGAGAAATCACTGAAGCATGTTACCTTTTTCGAACATTTTACGTTGGCTGTTTTGAAAGACAAAATACACGTTGAACGCATTGGGGATTATACCCTAAACATCTTGCAAGTTAACAAGTATGTCTTTCAGATTACAGAATACTTATTTGATATAAAATTCTTTCGTTAGATTTCTCTAAAGATACCGCTGAATGTTGAAGATTTACTCCCCAAATTGATCTTTAAAAAACGGAGCTTCCACATTATAAACTAATAGTTATTACTCCACCATGCTCGAAAGGTATACAAAATTACAAACGACTCAATAAAAAGCCTGTTATCATTCAAAAAGAGCCATTAAAACACAAGAGGGCGCTTTCTAAAAAGGGATTGGTTTCAACCATTTCTCATACAAATTAATGGATGTGATGTTCTATTGAAATAATGATTAAGTAGATAGATCATCAATAACTATTTTAAAAACGCTTTTTAAAATTTTTGAAAAAGTGTAAGCATTTTTTAAATTTCTTGAAAAAATCATCTAATTATTTGGGCCTCAAATAATTATAAGATCAGATATGTTTATTGATATTTCAGTCGTTTCTGGACCGATTTTGACCAAATAAATTTTATTCTGCCATTAAAATTGCATGTTCTCTCAAATTCGACACTCAGTTTTTCATTATGTCACAAAAAAATTGTGATGTGCAGCGCCCTCTCTACCAAAACTAAACTACCCGTACAAGTTGTAAATCAACACAGATAAAACACTTCTGCACATAATCCCACTTAAAGGGCAGCTAATCATGTGTGTATGGCACCCAAGCTGCATATAGAGGAAACGTTAGTGATATAGATAAATCAATGCGAGGAAACTGATTAAATATTGGCCAACTTGCTCAGGCGTCTCTATCTACTTTATCATTTTGTATCGTTACATTGTACTTGTTTGAAATGCCGAATAAATAGTAATAATACTAATAATATCATTTTAAAATATACCCATATCTGTGCCATGTGCTTATAACATGTATAATGGAATTAATCTCTGTAGATTAGACGGGTTCATATTTAATGTTTCTGAGAAAATCATTTGTAAGTGGAAGATGTGTTTGACCCTGTTTTGATCATAGGGTTCATTACAATGTACCTATATGGCCTTCGGCATATTCCTATTTGCTACCAATATGTATTCTGTGATCTGTAAGACATACTTGTTAAATTGCAAGAGGTTTGGGGTAGAATCCCCAATGAGTTCAACGTGTATTTCGTCTTTCAAAACAGCCAACGTAAAATGTGCGAGTCATGAGCGACGATTAACACGGTACAATTGGGGCCAACTTTTGGAGGCGCAAAGGACCCCCTTATCCACGGATACACCCAAGGAGACTCATATTTTTGGATTTGTTACATTCTCCTCTAAATATTCATATGTTAAAAAATCAGTACGCTTTTCGATGCACAAAATACCTATGGGCTGCCGGTCTATAAGTACATCCTTCAGTAGACTACTGACTGTGAGTGACGTCAGTTGTATTGGCCAGGATAAGGGTTATTTGAGGGGAAGGGTGGAGGAGTCGAGGGGCTTATTGAAACAGACCCTTCGTGTGGAGTTTTAAAGTAAGAGTTTGTACACATTCTTAGTGCTTTCTTTTGGAGTTTATATAAAGTGTGTAATTTAGTTTTCCCCAACACTGGCGGAAGTAATATGTTAGCTCTAAATGTATCAAAAACAAACTATATTCATTTTAAAGGAAGACAGATTTGTAATGAGCAACAATTAGTTGTTAGATTGAATGGTGTTGTATTGGACATGTTGGAGAGAAAGGCATGTACTACGTTCCTTGATGTTCATATTAATGAGAAGCTAGACTGGGATGACCACCGGAATAGTATAATGACTCCAATTTCTCGGAGTATTGGGATTTTATATAGAGTAAGATATCTTGTGTCTGACAGAATATTATTAATGATTTATAATTCCTTGATTTTGCCTTATATTTCGTATTGTAATATTATGTGGGCTGTGTCAAAGAGTGTAAGAGATGACATTCACTTGTTACAGAAAAAAGCTTTAAGAATTTGTGCCGGAGTTGGTTATTGTGAGCACACAGATCCGTTGTTCGTTAGATTTAAATGTCTTAAAGTTGGTGAAATTAATTTTCTTCAAACCTCTTTATTCCCGTATCGTTATAATAATAGCATTTTGCCTGCCTCGTTTACTTCTATGTTTTTGAAAAATAATGCAATTCACTCTTATTCGACAAGACAAGCAGCAAACTTGCATTTGTTTAATCCACGTACAGTACTGGCACATAAATCAGTGAGACATACTGGTCCAGTCGTTTGGAATTCTTTGTTAATAGAAACACGTAATTTGCCTGCAATTTACTCTTTTAAAAATGCAGTCAAACGCATGCTCATTGCAAACGTTTTGGTGTAAGATATTTTGTTCAATCATTTGGTTTGTTAATTCCTACGATAACATGTATTGTAGTATTCTATATATTATATTTGTATGCGTAATTCGGCATAATATGTCACTGTTAATTAATAAGGCATCTTCACACATGTCTCCCTCTCTCTCAACTCTCTTCCACTTTTTCTTTTCTCTCTCTGTTTCCCGTATTTCTCTTCCAGTATTGACTGTACCTTTCTATCATGCCTGCTACATTTCTTCCTGCTCTAGAACATACTGTAGAGACTTAACTATTATCTTTCTCTCTAAATAAATGTAAAAAATGTTTATATTTGTTTTTTGTTATTACTTTTTTCTTGTATGTATTAATTTATGTTTATCTATGTTTTAAGAATATGTAAAACTTGTAAAATCTTAGGTATGGCATCACTTCAAGCTTCTAGCTTATATTGCCGACCTCTGTGTGTTTATATTTCGATGTTATGACAGTTTATTTTTATGTACGAAATTGTTTACTGTGAGACATGCAGGAATACATAAATAAATTAAATAAATAAATAAATATGAAATATTTCCACAAAAAAAGAAGAAGTAATATTACAATTAAACTTAAGCAATTATACATGTATAACATAAAGAAATTCATTTTCTGCTAGTATCGAGCGTATATATATTACATGAAATACCCATGTTTTTGGAAATTCAATTCTTAATATACAATCTATATTTTTCAAAGGATAAGGTATCGTCCAAAAGAACAACGAGAAATTAAATTGATGAGCTAACATTTAAGTTGACATCATTCATAAGTATTTTAACATCATTCGTATGATATTGACAATTTTTACCATGAACATATAATACATTTTAAAAAATGAATAATTAACTCATTTGCACTGAACAACTCAATTATTCTTTCTTAACTCTGTATTCGTTTCTAGTAAGTTAATCAAAATCTGCGTTTGATGCAATAATGTCTGAATCATCCGCAAAAAAGAATAAAGTGAACAAATTAAGAACAGAGCAAAGGTCATTATTTTATATATATATGATAAACGGGAGATGACACAATACGCAGCCCTGCAGCTGGACTCCATATCAGATTCCATCCTTGATTGAAACAAAGTTATTATAAGGCCCGGCGCAGACGGAGCCGACTCGACCCGATCCGACTGGTTTTCAGTCAGGCTATAGTCAGATTCGCTCAGTCGGAGCCGATCCAACATGTTGATTCGGCCTCGAATGAACTCCATCTGGCTCTTGACTGGCAAAACCGGAGTCCTGAGGCAACGCATGCTGAGTTAATCAGGCTGAAAACCAGTCGGATCGGGTCGAGTCGGCTCTGTCTGCGCCGGGCTTAAGATGTAAACTGAAACCGATTATATAAATAATTCCTAAACCATTCTAAAGCGATACCTTAAATACCAAAATCATTAAGTTTTACAATTAGGATATCATGATTAATAACGTCTTGAGTGGCCTAGAAGTATACCGAGTGTGTACAAAATAATTATTAGTCATAATATGATCGTTAAGGCCAAGTAATGCATGTAAATTACTTATACAACCATATTTCGAAAGTGAACTTATCATAATTATCATGTACGTATTTTCATAATCAGGTGTAGACTAGTTTATGAATTGATTAAGATTGGATATAATATTGTCTACATATGTATAGCTTCATTTGTGTGAGTATCATAATGGTTGACTTTCATTCTTTATGAATGTATAGCTTAATTAATGAGTTCGCTTTTGAGCTACATGTCTGTTATTGTAGTGGAACATCTTTATAACGAACTCTCTTATAACAAGTTCATTTCACAGGGTCTCTGTATTATGTATTATTTTTAATCCCTGATATAACAAGGACAATTCAATGGACCAGATGTGCTCTTTATTTGAAACCAATGTAGAGTTTTTAAAGTGTCCTCTTGATTTTTAACGGCTCTTTAAAAACAATGGTACAACAGGCTTTTTACTTAGTCATCTGTAATGTTGTATTCCTTTCTAGCATGGTGGAGTTATAACTGTTAGTTTGTAATGTAATGGTTAAGGTTTTGGTTACTAAAGTTCAGTTTGACCAAAACTGTACTCTCTTTACCAAAACTCAACTATCCCTTTAATATGTAGATGAATGGAAATATCACGTGATTATAAGGTGCACCTGTAAGGTGTCTAACTCCACCAAAAAATGACTTTGAGCTTCTTGCAAGGTTCTGTCAGTATGCTTATCAATAATGGTCGAGTAAAAATTCATTTCAGGTGTAAATCTTTATTCCCGATAAACACGACGATGCACTCACACAGTGAGCCAGATGTAGAACACGTGATCTGGTTACAGTGCAATCTCAATAAGCTGAGTGCACGTACACGGACATCAACGATGTCCGATACATACTAGTCTATAATATCAGACCCTAGTACTATCAGCACACCTCCCTTTCTTTAAAGAAGGGTTCCTTTCTTGTTACACAATTATAATTCATGCATTTCACTTAAACAGTTTGTTTCTTTATCGCCTTTCAACTTTTACCATTTAAAGCATATTAAACAATCCAACATCTTTATAATTGTGTGAGTTTCTTTATGTTTTAATTTACTTATATTAAAAAAAAAAAATTAATTCAATGCATGTTTTTAAACATTTACAAATACTTCATCATTATGACATATTTGACTCTAATCTTGTGAACTCTATAAATGAGTCCATCTTATGGTCTTTATCCAGACATCTGTGGAGAGAACAGAACAACATTGTTAAACATAACAATTACAAATATGACATTTGAACTGAATGCTTTTTGTCATAATAAAATGTAACTTTCACTTTCAATATTTAACAGTCTTTTCAATGTTTCATTTCAAAAGTCTTATTTCAATAGTCCTTCGATGATTAAATAGAAAGATCATCAACAACTATTTATAAACTTCTTTTGAAAATTTTTGAAAAAGTGTATTTTTTTTATAATACAAAAAAAAAAAATCATCGAATAAATCTGGGGCCCAGATTTATTCCGATCGAATATTTGTATTGATATTTCAGCCCTCCCTGAACCGATTTTGATCAAATAAAGTTTATTCTGTTATTAAAATAGTATGCTCTTTCACTCAGTTTTTCATTATCTCACAAAAAAATGATTTCGCTGTACCAAAACTGAACTACTCCTTTAATAGAAAATCAATGTGATTTTTAAAGAAATAATCAATAGTGAGATCATAAAACAAAAATTAAAATTTTACTTTTGATATATCTGATTTTTGTATAGATAAGTAGGTTTAATTCATATTTTCTAAGTTATAAAAAAGGTGGGACCCAAGTAATTTTTACATAAATGATTAATGAATATTGTAGTCTTCTCTTTAACAATTTTGGGACAAATTCGAAGTGTGCCTTTAAAAAAGGAATGCATGGTTTTTACATTTCCTCCCAAAATAATTAGTTCTTGTAGCGCCGGGGGCACGGGATGTACAGTATAGAGCATTTAATTTCCATATTTATTTAGGCCTGAATACAAAGTCGACAAATGAACCAGCTAGCAGGTTTTAGTGACCAAAATGTTAAATGCTAACAAAATGCTAACTCGTTGCCTTGACGTTGTACACAGTTTTAATTCTGCAATGGAGAATGTCACATCTGAACACTCCAATCATAAATAGATACATGTATCTTGTTAACAAACGAGACATTTAGAAAAACCGAAACTGTTTTATTGGTAATATGAATACTAGTACAACGAAATATGCAATAACTGCTAGAGTTTTGCGAATTTTGTGAATTTCATGATGTAATTAAATCCCTCTTTAAAGTGCACCACTCATCAACTGGGGAAGAATGCATTTATACAAATATCAATGATGATGTGTCCAAGGTTGTTATATAAAAACCACAATTGTAAGGAATTCAATAATAACGATTAATCATTATTGTTTCAAAATGCCTTATTACGTCAATGATAAACAATAGACGGTTCAATAATAACTGCGTTGAAGATTTTCTATTGAAATACAAATTAAGAAAATGTCTAAAACCGGAAATGGCTTCCTATTGTACCACTTCCGTTTGCGTAGATCCTTTTAGTTAGATCTTACTGTTTCCCTTGCTTTAATGTCAGGATGGTTGAGCATGTTCTGAGGATAATGATGAAATCACTCACTTGACATTAAAAAATCATTACAATACAGTGAAACATGATGAATATGAATAAATTTGCAAACAAAAAGATTATTTATGGACTTGAATAATGAAATGTTAGATTGTTAATCGTACTTATCTGGTTATTAGATGGGTGGCCATCTTCGATATTGCGTTTGCTGCTGCAGTGGTCAGAAATATGTATTTATTATTTTCAAACGTGTAGCCAATGGCAACGCATGAGTATGTGTATGGAGTGTGAGTGAGAGGGAGGGGGGGGGGGGGGGCTGGAGGATAGTCCGATTAATAAGCAGTACATGCCATATAGCATCCCTACCCTACTTTACTAAACCCCACTCCTGGGCGCCTCATTGGCGTACCGGAGGGGAGGTTGGGAGCTACTGCTCCCCCCCCCCCCCCCCAAAAAAAAAAAAATAAATAAATAAATAAATAAATAAAAATAAATAAATAAATGGAATAAATAAAATAAAATAAAATAAAATAAAATTAAATAAATAAATAAAAAATAAATGAAAATTAATAAATAGAAACAAAATAAAATACTATGTTTTCGGAAATTGAGTCCCCAGAGATAAGTTCGGTAATAAAGTTGTGATGTAACCTAGTTTTCGTGTTCACCTCGGAAGAGGTAGGTATTTTAAATAGGGAAAAATCGGATTACTAGTTCATCGAATATAATGCTGGGTCAGCCAACCGCCCCCCCCCCCCCCCCCCCACCCACTCCCTCTCCAAATCGTTGGGATCATAATATGCCCATAATGACTTTCCATGATATTGATAATGAACCAAACCAAGTGGCGTACCAAACGTACGAGGTGGAGGTATATATAGGGCCCCACCCCCACCCCATGCATGCACCCCAGCGGTGGGGATTCGTGCCCCAAGTAAAAATCCTGCCCCTCCCCCCTCCCTCTTTCACCCTCGTCTTGTACATTGGCGTAGCTAAGACAGAAAAACGTCGTCATCCGTTTTTTTGTTTTATTATTTGTATTCTTGACACTTTAATTCGTTTTAATAACATTTTTATTTGAGGGTATCCAAACTCTACAAGCCATGCTTTTTAGTGGATCCCTCAATTTTCAACTGAAATATATGAATATAGCAATATTCATAATCTTTTTTATTTCGATAAATGACATGAATATCGTATAGTTACTTGTATTTTAATTATGATAACAATATATAAAGTAACATTTGTGTTACTCAATGAAAAATAACATACTTCTTTATAATTCCAATTAAATACTTTGTAAAATGTTGTTTGTGATGTATTCTTTGTATAAAATTTGTATTTTTCGTGTTAGAAATGGAAATAAATTTGAAACTTGAAACATTGATGGCCGAAAATAATAATTACCATAAAAATCACATGAATTCGGCCGAAAATGTATAATATTTACTTAAACAATAACATGATTTTTGACTGTTTCATGTTTTTCATTTTTTCTACAAGCATGATATTTGTTTTGGTAGGGGGGGGGGGACACCTAGGGATGAACAGAACAGTGGATGCGATGTGGTGGGGGATGCCCCAGCCCCACTTCTTCCACAGACCACGCCCCCATAGCTACCCCCTGGTCTGGTGTGTCACTTTGCTTGCGCAGATGCATAAACCATATCATTGCTATTATATTGCAAGAAAACCAAACATCAGCTCACTTTGGGAATATGCCTGATCGAGGTAATTAAAACAGGGGCATCTCGATCTAGAACGATCACTAATTGTCCAGCAGCCTTGTGTAGGACACGTGTTATACAAGTGATACAGCTCGCTCAGGACTTCACGTCAATCCCGCCCAACATGATGGTGAGTAACATTCATAATGACATCGTACATTATTAGTGATTATGAGGATTATGAGGATTATGAGGATTATGATAGATGAAGATGATAATGATGATTATTGATTATTGTGGTTAGCTTGTGTGTCTGGTGGGGTAAACTAAAACAAACCAATTACTAAAACTCAGACAAAATAATACATCACACTTAAATTCAGGGAAATAAAGTTGAATTTCCTTCATAAACTTTCATCATTTGAGATGATTACATCAATTAAAGTAAGTGGCTAGAGTTATATTGGTAATATGAATAGCTTTGTTGCAATTGGAGAATTAAAGTTCATCGCTACCCGCTACATTACGCGAACCCTGTGAAACCCGTAGTCGTCGTCGGACGCGTGCTGTCGGACCATGTCGGACGCGCGATGCTGCTCGGCCCCTGCCGATGTCGACCACGTTAACGACGCTCGACGCGAGACGAATCCGATGTGCCCCTAAGGGAAGCCAGCGGTCAGCTTGACAAACCCACGAACAGTCCTAGTTGAACCATGCGTGAACCCTGGGAGAATCTTGGTTGAACCCTAGGAGAACCGACATATTAGACTGACGAAACAAGGAAGCACGAGTGTCTGGTCCAGGCATACAAGTCATGGTGGCTGGTGACTGTGCAATTACTGATGGCCGCGCCTATTTCAAAATGGCCACCAAATATCGCTTTGCCGCCGTTGCCTACTGCCATATAGAACCACTACTAAATAAGGACTTCCAAGAGCATAATAATTATATGTCTTTGCTCCTCGACTTCTAATCTTCAAGTGAAGTTAAATATGCCCAAGCCCAGTAATGTCCACGCCCCTCACAGCAAGGACAACAACAATCTAAATCAGCATATCTGCCTATTCTAATTCCCCCTTACAAGATTACCGCCATCTGGGTAGCAACAGTAAAACAATTACATAGGAATGAAAGAAATTTGCCAACTAGCTATTAAATCAAATAGCAACAATTTCATGAAAAGAAGTTCTCTCCCTCAGCAACAAGAAATGTAAAGGTTGTAACCTAGTAACCAACAACAAAAGAGCCAGCATGCCTCACTGGGATGAACCTGGGAAACTTAAAAGAAACGGCACAGCAGTTGTGTGCGTTCAACCGGCATGGGCTTTAGGCCTGAATAGATACTCTAATTTAACAATAGAAGCACTAATCCTAATGACGTGTGCTCGCTACAGCTAGCAGAGTCCTCAATGTTTACAAAATAACCACAGATTAGAAATGACTTGTAACAATTATGATGATGATAGTGGTGATGATGATGATGACGATGATGACGATGATGATGACGATGATAACAACGATGATGGCGATGATGATGATGATGATGATGATGATGATGATGATGATGGATGATAAAGATGATGATGATTAATGATGATGATAATGGTGACGATGATGATGAGGATGATGATGATCGTGGTGGTGGTGGGGATTGTGATGATGATAATAACGATGATGATGATGATGATGACGATATCATGATGATGGCCGTGATGATGATGATGATGATGACGAAGATGATGATGATGACGATGACTATGGATGATGATGATGATGATGATGGTGGTGGTGGCGGAGGTGACAATGATGATAATGAAGATGATGTTGATGACGATGATAACGATGACGACGATGGTGATGATGATGATGATGATGTGGAGGATGAAGATAACCATGAAGATGTACATGGAGATGAAGTTGTTGTTGTTCATATGATAATTAGTAGTAGTAGTAGTTTTTATGATTATTATTACTATTACATTCCAGTATACTTATTATACTGGAATGTAATACAATTAATTTTTTGCATCCTCTCCAGGCCAAACACTTGCT
Source organism: Echinarachnius parma (assembly GCA_037951105.1). Taxonomy (NCBI): domain Eukaryota; kingdom Metazoa; phylum Echinodermata; class Echinoidea; order Clypeasteroida; family Echinarachniidae; genus Echinarachnius; species Echinarachnius parma. The sequence continues at coordinate 94,490 of JBAMJV010003711.1, forward strand.
CACCGTGGTCATCATACTAATGGCAGCCAAAGGTATTCAAAGGGGTAACGTAGTTCATTTTGGTTTTAGAGGGCGCTTCAAGAATAATGTTTTTGTTAGGGGAAAGTGTAACATTTTTAAATGAACACAATTTCGATGACAGGATCAATTTTGTTTGATCAAAATTGGTTCAGAAACGTCTGAAATATCTATAAATATGGGGAACCAACTTTTATTCAATAATTTAAGAAAATATTCATTAATCCTGAACATTTCTGAAAATATACCAAAATGTTTTTAAAAATTGTTTGTGATGATCTCTTTATTGAATAATTATTTTTACCAAACATCACATTCACATGATTATTTTGATTCCAACATAATCCTCGATACAAAAATTGAGAAAACTTATAATTACTCAATTACGTCAATATCCAGTCACTCTATATTCATAATAATTATTTATATTTGGTAATAATATAACTGAGCCCTGGCTCGGAATGGCTATAGAAACTAATGGACTTATGAAATCTGATAAATTATTAAAGTAGACGAAAAATAGCGACCCTAGTATGCCATATAAATCATGCATGCTTTTCATGTATACCGAATTTGTAGTAGGCTTGTTAAAGGCCTGGTCACACAGGACACGACTAGACCCGCGAATGCAGTACGCATTAGTACGAATCGGTAAAAAGGTAGAAATCGTCGGCAAATCGTGTACGATTTCTACCTTTTTACCGATTCGTACTAATGCGTACTGCATTCGTGGGTCTAGTCGTGTCCTGTGTGACCAGGCCTTAAGGGGTCCGTGACTACATTTTATTCATGAAAATGGGATATTCCTTTGATCAAAATAATTTTTTTGTCCAAAGAGACACACTGGATCTATGCAAATTATGCCTAATTTCCATAATTTATGCAAATTTATTAATGAGAATGGGATATTCGATGAAAATTGTGTTTTTATTGAGATACTTGAGATATTAATTTTGGAAATACATGTAGATGATCTAGGGTATATCAAGGCCAGTGGATCAATCTAGCAGATTATTTTAACCTTTGTTGGGCCATCTAGTCCCTCAAATCCAAGATGGCCGTTGGCAGGAAAGTTAAATTTGTTATATTTTGTCTTACTTTTGAACTAATAATGGTACAAACATGTGACAAATGCCTGTTATTTTAAACATCTATACCGATGTAGGCAATCTTGTTCATGATATGCTTCATTTTCATCGATCTGCACTAGCTGGTATTTGTAAGTAACACAGGAAACTCCTTGATGATCTTTGCTGTTTACCCCCTATTTTCACAATAAGAATATTTTCATACCTTCTAATATTTTACAAACAATTTTGTATCTAGAATAGATAATTCAACTGACCTCTCCTACTGTATTCACTATTACTACTAACATGATTATCATTTTATTGTGATCGGGTGTCTGTATAAGTATGTTATATAATTTTGCTGTTTCCGTTTATACCAATTCATATTTGGAATTATTTTGCGGGAAAATAAATGCTATCGGTATATAAACTACAAGAGCGAGCTATGAAAATGGAATCGAAGTAAGATTCTGATCACCTAAATGCAAATGTTCTTCCTCACAATCAGACGCCATTTTTTCGCTTGTCACTTCTATCACATAAAATCAAAACACAACCAGCGTCTAACTTGTTGCAGTGTTGTATTTAACTACATGAATTGTCCTTTTGGACTCTGTGCATCCATGTGCCCCTTTTATTCTTCATTTAATTCGTTTAGATTATAATTTTACCTTCATAAACTATTTGCGTAAGAAAAAAATACTGCTGCCAGGTCGGGCGCAACCGGGGCAAGCTATGCAAGGGACTATACACGACGTCTGCATACACTTCGAATACCCTTTGTTGTCCTGCAGTGCGGTGTTCGCACAACCGTAACGATCCTTTGTCCAACACGTAAGCAATTGCTTAGGCAGTGCAAGCAAAAGGTTTCAGCACAAGCAAAAGTTTGTGCATACGAATTCAAGCAATTGCTTGAACTTGATCCTTTGCTTGACAAGCTCTTGCTGGTGCTTTAAGCAATTGCTTATAAGCAATTGCTACTTTTTATACATTTATGCATCTGGAATTAGGAGCTCGTAATCATCATGAAACGGTATGAAAACTTGATCCTAAAACACGAATGTCCTGAGTAAGCAAGAGCTCAAGCTGGTCTGGAGGTGCTTGAAAAAACGCAAGCAATTGCTTATCAAGACAAGTAAAAGGTTTGTTTCCTGCATACGGTTTTAAAGTGGACTTCCATATGATTTCAACCTTCTAATGATTACAAGACAGATATTCTAGGTCAATAAACACAATTTTGTATGAAAAAAGTATGATTGTGGGTTCTTATAATTGGTTTTGAAATTCTAATGACACAAATTCTCGAGCGAGCTTGTTCTATCCCACAATGCACCAATTTGTGATGTGCGACCCTCACTATGCGCCTATCTATGTTTTTTACACTGCAGCGAATGTATTCTTTTGATCGGACCAATACAATACGCTGCGCCACTGACCGTGCCTTTGAGCATTACTGCATTGTTGAACCGTTTGAAAATACTTGCCTGCCCGATCACGTTTGGCTTTCATTGGAATTTGAATAGACACAAAGTTCTGTAAACGTGGTTATTGAATTTGCTGGCTCTGCATGAGCGGCTATTATGAATGACACATGCAGTGATCACAATGCAGTGGCACCGGATTCAAGCCTACTCAAGAAATTGAGCAAAGTGATGGTGCTACGTAAGGGTTTCATGATTGTGTGCGGTAAATTTAATTATTTCCTCAGAGTTAATGACATTAGAAAAATCTCTCAGAAATTAACCAAAGTGAGTCAAATCCTGAAAATATTCAAGCACATCCCTAGATTTATTTCCAATATAATGTATTGTTTTATAAATCGTCCGGAATTCTCCTTTAAGCAATTGCTTGTTTGGTTAGCAATTGCTTACGAGCAGTAAGCAATTGCTTGTACTTGTAAGCAAATGCTTGTGCTTGCAAGCAATTGCTTGCTTTTATTCATACCGATTCAAGCAAAAGGCTAGCACAAGCAATTGCTACTTTTTATGCATACGGCCCAGTAATATGCATCAAAACCTGGGCTATTTTTAGTCGATGCTTTTTCTAAATATTATGCTGCAATGATTGTCTAATTTATACCATTGCTCCTTTATTAAATTTACGTCAAAGCGATATCAAATCAAAACCCTTACAATTGCGTAATTTATTATTACCGGGGCTATAACCTCGATAAGCATTGTGCTATTTTGTTAGCTATTATTAATTTCAAGATGTATCATTTATCTGAGCTGTGAATATATATATATTGCAAATTGTAAATATTAAACTAATTAGTATTGACAACATATCCATTTCTTTTCATTACATTTCATTTCACGTCTCCAAGGCTACTACTGCAATGAATGCGAGAGCTCGATACGGTGCGGTAGAGTCACACTTCCTGGAAACAAGGTTGTCCGACTCGTGCCTAAGTACGTGACGTCAGGAAGACACAAATCAACCTTGGGCCCGATCGGTGATGGCGCCCTCGTTTGTTCATTGCCAGGTTAGTACAAGCTCAAGCTATTTTGTAAAAGAGAAAAAATGAAAACATGCCCTACTGTTTATGGTTACCATGGCAACGGGAAGTGGCAAATACGTTGGAATTGTATAAGATAATGTTCGCATTATGATTTTAGCCAAACTAACCAAATTTGGATACATCGAACGAAAACTGTGAAAGCGGTGATAAAAAGTACTTTATATGGTTTATCACCAAATAACCTACCGCAGGAACAATTTGTCTTATAGGGACCGCGTTTTTATGTTTCCCTTGAGCGTTTGCTATAGATGGGTTTGACTGAATTTCGTGCTTATTGCTTTTATTATTATGAATATTATTAGTATAATTCCTACTATTACCTTCATCATCATCATTATCATCATCGCCATTATCATCATCATCATCATCATCATTATCATCATCACCATCGCAATCGCCATCACCATCATTTTCATCATAACCATCCACATCATCATCATAATCATCATCATCATCATCATCATCATCCTCGTCATCGCCATCATCACTATCTCCCTCATCATCATCATCATCATCACCATCGTCATCATCATCATCATCATCATCATCATCACCATCACCATCATCATCATCATCATCATCACCTTTGCCATCGCTATCGCCATTGCCATCGCCATCACCGATTCCCTCAGCATCATCATCATCATGGTAACATAATTATTTTCTTTGTAGATTGTCTGAGCGACCCATGTTCCCCAGGGGACTGTGTAGAGACGAATCCTGGCTACTACTGCGTGTGTCCACCCGATTCTACCGGCGAACACTGCGAGAAAGGCAAGTGGTTAATTGTTTTTGTTTGATCAAAAATAGATTTGATATCGAACAATGAACAATAATTAAATGCCATGCTATGAAACATGAAGTGTGAAATTGTCATTCATAATGAATGAATATCCAAAAGCTCAATGAGGTTAAAACCTGAACATTGCAGGTTAGTGAATTTTGTTGTCGGGCAAGTAAATTGATTCACTGGCCCGACTGTTAGAACTGTAGACTGATAGAGCATCGGTTTATTAATTTAATGGGCAGCCTTTTTTTAAAAATCTTTGCTCATTTAACATGTTTTAGATATATTTCTGGTCAGTTTTTCCTATGTTTGGTAATGTAATGCTATAATCAACTGTAAATACTTATTTAAAGGGGAAGTACAGTTTTGGTAAGGCTGAACTTTAGTAACCAAACCTGAACAGTAACATAAACTAATAGTTATAATTCCACCATGCTCGAAAGGTATACAAAATTACAAACGACTAAGTAAAAAGCCCATTATCATTCAAAAAGAGCCATTAAACACAAGAGGGCGGTCTCTAAAAATGCATTGGTTTTAAGCATTTTCATACAAAATTATGCATGTGATGTTTTATTGAAATCATGATTAAATAGAGAGATCATCATCAACTATTTAAAAAACACTTTTGAACAATTTTGAAAAAGTGTATGCATTTTCATTTTTTTTGGAGAAATTCATCTAATTATTTGGGCCCCAAATAATTATAAGATCAGATATATTTATTGATATTTCAGCCGTTTTTGGACCGATTGTGACCAAAATAATAAAGTTTATTCTGCCATTAAAATTGCATGTTCTCTCAAATTCGACACTCAGTTTTTCATTACTTCACAAACAATTTGTGATGTGCAGCGCCCTCTCTACCAAAACTGAACTACCCATTTAACAAGTGAATAAACTATTATTCTGAACAAAATAATAAATAAGCGGTTAAATAAACTAACCTACAACCTCTACGGAATCACAACATGTAGGTTGCATCATGGTAAAATACAATGACTGAACAAAAATCTAGTATAATTATATTATGAACGAATGTATTTTTTTCCTTCAATTAACTAACCTCCGACTCAAGCGCACGTACCGAAGCGGCTTCAAGAAGACTTTTGGATTTGATTCATTCAAGACATCAAAATCTTACGACAATCAACTGCAATAAATTTGAACGGTATGATGTATTTTCTGCTTTTCTTCAAATAGGTGTAACTACCAATCCCCAACCTCAGGCGTGCGGAGTCGTCTACAGTAAGACGTCGGGGTATTTCACGAGTCGCAACTACCCTAACCTGTACAACCACGATGAGGACTGCTCCTACACCATCACGGGTATGACCGGGAAGGCGATCACCCTCACATTCAACTTCTTCAAGGTCCGAGTGTCAACCAACTGCACGAATGACTCCCTCAAGGTGAGCCACTCCACTTGTGCGTACGTTGTTGGGGCCCATGAGGACGTCACTGCTATTCATTGCCAAAGGTAGTGGTTCTAAACAATGTCGGGCAAGCCAGAAATAGTGTCAGCGAACGGTTGTAAAGAAGGCAATCGTCCAGCTCCAGCCCACTACAAAAACCCAAATCAAAGGACACTTGTTTAGAACCATTTCTATGTTATAATACAACAGTGTGAAGTCAATACTTCGTTATGTGACGTCACAGTAATATATTGCCATAGGTTAAGGTTCTAAACAATGGCAGGCAAGCCAAAAACAGTGTCAGTGAACGGTTGTTAAGAAGGTATTCGTCCGGCTCCAACCCACTGTCCAAAAGCACAACTCAAAAGCCAAATTGTTTAAAGCTCTATGTCGTGATGAAATAATGTGACGCCGATACTTCGGTAATCTATAAGGCCTGGTCACATATCACCGGATAGCGTAAATGGATGCCCGACGAATAGAAACTTTGCGAAATCAAATTATCCTGTGATGAAGGTCGTCTCCATTGCCGCATGCAGAAAACATTCCGTCGGAAAGAACAATGTACATAGCCTTACAAGGAACGGGCAAGAAAAACATACGAACGGAGACGAACGGATTTAAAATTTTACTATCCGCCGTGTTATCCGGTAATATGGGATATATTCCCTAAAATTGTAACATTACATTGTTTAATGTATTTACTTTCAGTTTCCTAGTATTTGTTTGATTTACTCTACAGCTTTATTTTGCATATGTCATACCCCCGATGTAAAGATGTAAGTTGTAAAGTGTTTATGTATTTATGTTTTTATGTTTGTAATATTGTTATGCTGTGTTTTTAATGCATACTTTGTAAATTCCATCCGATACAGGTCCGCTTGTAAAGCAGGCCTTTGTGGCACTGAATGGGGCTACACTGTGATTTGTTTAAAGAACAAAAAATAAACAAATAAATGAAGACAACATGCACCATTTTGCATGATCCCTTGCGCTTTGATTTTAGTAAATTTATGTTCATTTCATATCCTTCTGTGATTTTGTTCAGGTTAATATCGCTCTTTGCTAGCAGGAGCATTGTTTGGGGAAGGACGAAGGATGACTATCATTCCATCAATATCAGTGTAGTAATCTGATGGTCTCAGTATTGACTTCCGGCGAAGTTCAATATTCTTTGCTGAATTTAATTTTTACATTATTTTGTATTTCATTTATCCATGTTCAGGTGTGAATTAAATCCCCCCAAATCAATTTACATCGGAAATTCAAAATTCAATCGTTGACATATTCCTCAGGTTTACGAAGGGACCAACAACAGCGGCACTCTCCTTGCTAACCTGTGCGGCCCAGTCGAAGTCCTCCCCAGCCCCATTAAATCTGCACCAGGCGCATCGATGTTCGCGCGCTTCAAGACAAATGGGATCTATAAATTCGAAGGGTTCAACGTAACGTACACCCTTCATTAGACTACTGACTGGTGTCGGTTGTACTGGTCAGGATTATCCCAGATTGGAGGGAAAGGGGGAGGGGGAGGGGGCTTAAAGGGGACCACCAGGCAAAGAACAACACATAATTATATGTTTTAGTACCGTTTTGTGATGTCAAATAGATACCGAACATTTTGCAAAGGGTTGTGTAAATTCACAAACAAAGCAATAAATTACCACCACTTAAGGAACCACTATTATTTCCTGGTTCCGTACGGGCCAAACATTTACGAGTGCGTCAATGCTATTCACGCGTACGTTTGGAGATAGAATCCCAGACGATTCGTTCGCTCTGGACATAGTAGTCTTCGTACATGCAGACCCATGAACGCATGCTTTATGGTGATGCGTTTTCCAATTATATTTTTTTTCTTTCTGGAAACGTATTTGTGTGAACTTGTTGATGGAATGGACTACTACCGATGTTACCTTTAATCTATAAGAATATTATTTTTGGGTGGTGGTACCCTTTAAAGGCTTAATTATGAATCCTTCCCTTCATGGGGATATTGATGTTGGTGGAGAGGGGGGGGGGGGGGGGGTGTTCTTGCGCTTCAGGACAAATGGACATTGGAAGTACAACGGGTTCAACATAACGTACATCCTTCAGTAAAAAATACTTCTGTGATTGGCCCTCCAATTTTGTGGAGAGGGGGGGGGGGGGGGGGGGGGTAAATGAAACCTTCCCGGCATCATGAGGACATAGATGTTCGTGTGCTTCAAGAAAAACGGGAGTTGGAGGAACAAAGGACTGCGTTATACTTCTGTGACATCAATGGTATTGTTAGAGTCATCCCACAGTGGAGGGGAAGGGGGGGGGGGGGGTATTATTAGGGTTAATGTAAAGGGTAACTGGTATGCTTGGATTAATGTTGAGGTGAACTAACGCAGTCAAACCTGCCGTATAGTAGCTACCTGCCTATAGTGGCTATCAAGCGTGTTCCCCTACAGAAGAAAACAAGCTTATATAACCTGTCTATAGAGGTCACCTGTCTATAATGGCCATTTCTTTTTTTAAGTTTTAAAGATTTGACTGCATAATCATGTTCTTATTTTCATCATAAATGTGTAGCTTAGTTTAGGAACTCATTAATGGTATAGTACAGTTCTGGTCAAACAGAATTTTAGTAACTAAAACTTGTCAGTTATCGTTAAGAAAATAATACTTAATTATATTTCAATGATGCTTGAATTTTAAAAAGAAAACATATAAATGGCTATATTAGTTACAGGGCTGTTTTAACTTTTTTTAAACAGCCGTTTGCACGGAGGGAGCCCTCGAGATACTTCAAGTTCCTTGTGAATGTGATGTTTGGTAACAAAAATTATTCAGTAGAGTGATCATAAACAACAATTTAGAAAATATATATATTTTCAGAAATCGGATTTATGGATATTTTAACCGTTTCGGAACTAATTTTGAATTTTTAAAAGTTGATTGTCATTAAAATGACAATAAAAAATGAAACCAAAACTGTACTATCCATTTAACACTGTTTATACTATCCTTACATTTGTAGCTTCATTTGTGTGAGAATCATAATGCTAAATTGCCATTATTTATTGATTTATGGGTTAACTAAGCTACACGTATTTTTCTTTTGTTACATTTTAAAGCTTAAAGGGGACCACCACGCAAAGAAAACGCCCGCTTATATGATTTGGCACCGTTGTTTGCTATGAAATAGATGCCCAACACTTTGCAATGGGTTGTGTAATTCATAAACAATACAATTATTACCACCACTTACGGAACCAACATGGCCTTATGGTTCTGTATGCGCCAAACATCTGCGAGTGGCCAATTATATTCACGCATACCGTAGGAGACAATATAATCACTGACGATGCGTTTTTCCTCGATAAAAGGTAGTCCTTGTCTGCAGACACATGAACACATGCTTTAATGGCGATGCGTTTTTAAATAATATTGTTTGTCTGGAAAAAAAATTTCCGAACTTGTTGGTGGAATGGACTACTAAAATGTTACCTTCTATTTAATATAAGAATATCATTTTTGGGTGGTGGTACCCTTTAATATATAGATGAAATAAGATAATGATATCATGTGATGAATGTATCTTTCCTTCTTTATAAATCCATAGCTCAATGTGAAGATAAGTTAAAGGTAAACAAAACGCTGGCATTTTCGCTTGCTGTCACTAAAAAGTGCATAATTCCTGTCACTTCTAGTTGTACATTGCCTCTTGAGTATCACTATAATAATGGATATGATCAATGTTTTTGAAATTACCATCAACTGTTTTGACTGACCAATGGAGGCTGCCATGTTTTCCAACGGTACTTCATGAAACGCACCGAGCGCACCTAATGCTACAGTCACAAATGGTCCGGGCGCCGTACGAATTTTCTCCCTACGGCGGATTTTCTACGATTTGGGGAAATCGTGATATCGTACGATGTCTGTGGTATTTTACAGTAGCAGTCACATATTCTCCGGGCCCCGTACGATGACCTTTGTCTTAAAATAAAACATAAATCGCACAGCCCCCGTGAACACAAACTAAGTGCCCGTACGGGTGCCTTACGGTACTCTTACGGTGACTCCACGATACCCGTACGATTTGAGTGGCCAAATATTCAGTCTCAAAATCGTACGATATTCGAAAAAAAGGCTTCGATGTCCGTGCTGTGCCCGTGCGATGCCCTTGTGCCCGTGTGATGCTCTCTACGATGTGTCTACGGGCTTACGGCAAGTACAAAATCGTACGATGCATTTTTTGTTTTAACTCCGCGTTAAACAAATTTTTGACATCGTACGGCGAGGAAAAATGCAACGGCGACCGTACGATAGCCACGGCACCCGTGCGGGTGCCGCAATATTCCCGCAAGATTTCACCTAAAAGTGGCATCGTACGGGCGCCGTAGCCCAAATCGGACCATTTGTGACCGTAGCATAAGTGTGCACTACAAAATGTGGGTCATGTAACCGTTTTTATCGGGTCATGTCATACGCAAACTTTGACACAGAAATAAGACATTTTGAATAACATGTGTATTAACGAATGCTGTACACATACGAATTGTGTTCCTTCAGTCCTAAATTGTGATATTTTAACATGCGTTTGGCGCTCTGAATTGTATACTTTCATTCTACCATTCAATTGTAGATGTACAGAAACCAACTGATATGTTAATATTGGATCTTATCTCTATGAGCTTTTCTTACTGCCCTTATTTCGCATTATCCCTTGCATATCGTATTGTATTGATTTCATTGTTATTATCTTCTTCACATAATGCAAACAATCAATATATCAATCATATACCAGGTACATCATTCACACTAAATTCAGCTAGATTACTTTCTACAATAAATAACGCTGCACCAATCATTCAATAAAGAAAACACAAAGTATTACAATTATTTTTCTAAATGATATTCAATAAATACAATATTGGCAAGAAATGTACAAGTATCAATTAGTATTAGTTGAAGTATATACTCCCATATCAATAATGAGGTTTACTGTATAATTTTATGCAAGAAATTGTACAGCGATGAATGGAGATTCATGTATATTGCTATGCAAGACTTTGCACAGAGATGAATGAAGACTCATGTATAATATTATGCGAGACTTTGCACAATGAAGAATGGAGAGTCACGTACAAAGTTATGCGATACTTTGCACAGGAATGAATACTCATGTATAATATTATGCCAGATTTTGTACTGTGATGAATGGAGATTCACGTAGAATGTTATGCAAGACTTTTCACAGGAACGAATACTCATGTATGTTATTATGCGAGACTTTGCAAAGTGATGAATGGAGATTCACGTAAAAATGTATGCGATACTTTGCACAGGGATGAAGACTCATGGTATAATGCTATGCGAGACGTTGCACTGTGATGCATGGAGATTCACGTATAATGTTATGCAAGACTTTGCACAGAGATGAATGAAGACTCATGTATAACAATATGCGAGACTTTTCACAGTGATGAATGAAGGTTCACGTATAATGTTATGCAATACTTTGCACAGAGATGAATTCTTCTTTCGTATCCTACATCTACACTACTCTAGTCTAGCATATTAAATATTTGGCCATGACTTTGCACATCGCAGGGCTGTCTCATTCGCAACCACCAGATCTTCTTGACTACACTGTTCCTCAAGGTTAGGACATTGAAGGAGGTGTTGCATGGTTTGTGATGTGCCACAGTCGCAGTTAATGTTGTCATCATCTGTGTATCCCCACTTTTTCATGTTGACTTTGCATCGACCCATCCCTGTGCGAAGTCGGTTGAGGGACTTCCATGTCTTCCAGTCTTGCTTGTGTCCTGGGGGTAACTGCTCCTTAGTAGGGAGATGTAGCTTGTCATGGTGGCGGTTACTGCTGCGCCTCTCCTCCCAAAGCCTACGTCTGGCCACAGGCGGGGATTCGGTCACCGGTTGGACAGAGTGTAGGAAGCTTTTCCTCGATTTGAGCCGTTTCTGGGATGGTTGGATGTCATAACATGGATGGCGGCTATCCTGACTTTGTCTGAGACGCTCCATGCTACTGGCTACTGACCGGCGTATATCGGGTGCAGCAATGCCGGACAGGACATATAGGCTGCTTACATTTGTCGGCTTTAGACAACCAGAGATTGCTCTGCAGCTATCGTTGAAAATTGGGTCAAGTTTCTTTGAGTGCGAGGATCTTTCCCAGACTGAGCACGCATACTCCGCAGCAGAATAACAAAGTGCAAGAGCTGTTGCCCGTAATGTAGATGCACGTACTGGCACCCCAAGAGGAGTTTGTCAGTTTCCGGAGGAGGTTGTTCCTGGTCCTCACTTTCCCCCTCACCTTTCCGATATGCTGCTTGAATGAAAGTGTCCGATCCAGGGTAACGCCAAGGTACACTGGATGATCGCGGTGGTCAAGGGGGGTACCATTCCATGTGAGTGATAGTTTCTTCCCAGCCTTGCGGTTGCGTAGATGGAATAAGCAGACCTGGGTCTTGGTAGAGTTTGCTTTCAGCTGGTTGTCTCTGTAGTATACTGTCAGGTTGTCTAGGGCTGATGTTAGGGTGCTCTCTATCTCATTGGTATCGCTGTTCTGGGTGGCAATGCCGAGATCGTCAGCATAGATGAAGCTCCTTGTGCCTGGACAGACAGGTTGGTCATTCGTGTAGATGTTGAACAGGACTGGAGCGAGAACACTGCCTTGTGGGAGTCCATTCTTCTGTATCCTCCACCTGCTGCGCTTTCCGCTCAGCTCCACAAAGAAACGTCTGTTTCCTAGTAGCAGTTGGATTAGTTTGGTCAGATGGATGTCACTTGTCATCCTGTAAAACTTATTGAGGTGTAATCGATGGTTCACTGTGTCATAAGCAGCCGTAAGGTCTACAAACACTACGCCGGTAGGTTGATTCCTCTCAAAGCCATCTTCAATGAACTGAGTCAAGTTGAGAACCCGACTTGTGCATGACCTCCCAGGACGGAAGCCGGCCTGCTCAGGGATTAGATGCTGTTCCGTAATAGGGCCAAGTCTGTTCAAGATGAGGCGCTCAAAAAGCTTGTAGAGATGGCATAGTAGGGAGATTGGTCTGTAGCTTTTGGCCGCTTGTGGATCTTTGCCTGGTTTCAGGATAGCGATTACTCGAGCTTTCCTCCAGATCTTTGGTAGTTGGGACTTGAGTACGCAATACAGGGTAAGAAGCCATAGTAGAGCAACCTGTCCGAAATGCTTAATCTGCTCAGTCCGGATGTCATCAAGACCAGCTGCCTTACCGTTCTTAAGGCTGTTGATTGCTGTCTGGAGTTCTTTCAGGGTAAAGGTCCAGTTGGATTCTTCATCGGACTCGTTCCATGGAGGATGTTCTTTTTGCTGGAGTTTATGTTGCGTTTTGCCATTCAACAGAAGCTGGTGAGCAACCTGGTTAGCAGTGACGTTGGAGTGCACTTTTGAATTGTTTGGGGTCGTTGTTGATCTTTTTGATAGTTGACCAAGCTTTCTTGCTGTTGTGTGTCATATCTACATCTTCGATGAGTTCTTGCCAGGATTTCCTTCGCTCTTCGGCAATAGCTGCCGTCAGCATCTCTCCTGCATTCATGGTGTCATCTGAGAAGGGATCCTCCTCATAAAGCTTCAAGTACTCATCATAGAGGGCTTCGCTATCTGCAGGGATTCCAGGGACGTAATGTTCCCTGCATCCTCGGGGATGTGCTTCTTGGATATGTCCTGTGTCAGTTTGATAAATTTCTCGTAGTTGGCTGGAGATGAATGAAGACCCATGTATAATATTATGCGAGACTTTGCACAGGAATGAAGACTCATGTATACTATTATGCCAGACTTTGTACTGTGATGAATGGAGATTCACGTATAATATTATGCGACACTTTTCACAGGAATGAATACTCATGTATATCATTATGCGAGACTTTGCACAGTGCTGGATGGAGATTCACGTAAAAAGTTATGCGAGACTTTGCACAGGAATAAGGACTCGTGTATAATATTATGCGAGACTTTGCACAGTGATGAATGGATTATCACGTAAAAAGTTATGCGAGACTTTGCACAGAGATGAATGAAGACTGATGTATAATGTTATGCGACACTTTGTACAGAGATGAATGGAGATTCAGTATAATGTTATGCGAGACTTTGCACAGAGATGAATGAAGACTGATGTATAATATTATGCGACACTTTTCACAGGAATGAATACTCATGTATATCATTATGCGAGACTTTGCACAGTGATGGATGGAGATTCACGTACAAAAATATGCGAGACTTTGCACAGGATTGAAGACTCATGTATAATATTATGCGAGACTTTGCACAGTGATGAATGGAGATTAACGCATAATGTTATGCGAGACTTTGCACAAAGATAAATAAAGACACATGTATAATATTATGCGAGACTTTGCACAGTGATGAATGGAGATTAACGTTTAATGTTATGCGAAACTTTACACAAAAATGAATGAAGACTCATGTATAATATTATCCGAGACTTTGCTCAGAGCAAAATGAAGACTCGTGTGTAATATTATGCGAGACTTTGCAGTGATTCACGTACAATGTTATGCGACAATTTGTACAGAGATGAATGAAGACTCATGTGTAATAGTATGCAAGACTTTGCACAATGATGAATGGAGATTAACGTATGTTATGCGAGACGTATCCAAAATGAACATATTAATTTGTTTCTGTACATCGACAATTGAATGGTAGAATGAAAGTATAAAATTCAGAGCGCAAAATTCAGGTTAAAATATCACACTTTAGGACTTAAGGAACCGTGAATTGATCGACGCATGAGCTGATAATCTGATTAAATACATTTTGTTTTGAATTGGCAATGATACACAAGACTCATCAATACTAAAATTGTATTACAAGTTATGTAGAAATCGGAAGGCAACCATTCAAGGTTAGAAACTTGATCCCAGTATAATCGTCTCTTTTTAACAATAACGGTATGCCCAAAATATAGAATATTATAGAATATTGTGTTTAAATCATTCTTTTTAAGACTAAGGTTGGTTACGATTTTTAAAGTTATTTTTGTTCAATTTCTTTTCACGATGTGTGAGAACGAAATTTACAGACTGAACAAAGCTAACCATTATGTAAGCCTTCTTGGCCATGAGACCGTTATAGATAATTAGCGCTGTCAATTGTTAATTATTTTAAGTGCGCCTAGAATATTAAAGAGGGGAGATTTTTTCATCGTTATTTTGAGAACAGTCAAGGATTTCTAATTTTTCATGAGGAAAGTTGGAACAACGAAATATTGTGGCTGGTTTGTTTTTGACAACACTTTTACGATTCTCATTGTTGTTGTTATGTGCATTCTAATGTATTCTTGAAGTAGTTTAATCGGTTCTTTAATTCATTCTTACCTTAATTCTTATAACGTACTTATGATATAATGTACTATTGAATGCCTTTTGTTATTTCAAAAAATTATCCAAACAACCTTGATAATCAGAACAGGGCCCCGATGCAGAAAGAGATGCGATCGACTGGAAAGTTGCATTTAATTGTTAGTCCGATCTTGTGACTAAAAGCGCAAATCTGATGGATTCAAATGTGCGCATTTCCTGACTTTGCAAGTTTGCAATCAATTCTTTCTGCAACGGGACCCACGTCCCAGTTATATCATTGTACAAAGTCGTAAGGTGTAGCAGCACTTATACCAAATAAACAAATTCAATGCGGTTAAACAAATATGTATATGGAAAAGCTCGATAACAAATTATATGTTCGTAATAATTGTGATTGTATATGAATTTGTTATTTATCAATCATACTTAAACTGTAACATGTTCCGTAAAAAAAAAAAAAAAATCTTGCCAAATGTGTCATGATATAATAAACTGTATTATAACCAGTGAAATAATAATAGAATAGTCGTTTGTGTTGCACAGAGTTTTACCGTCACTCTCAATTTAATCCAGCGTTTATTTAAAAAAAAAAAGTTAAACATTTGCACAAAAGTGCTAAAAGATAGCACCAACATGAAACATATAAATCCTGTGTTTACGGGTATAGTTGTACCCCAATGATTTAATAAAAATAAACAATAACTTATACAATATGAAAACCTACTATATATTATATGCAATTGTAATATAATTGCGATCGGAAATATTGCTTTTTATTAACAACAAAATAATAAGCTCATAGCATACACAGTATAAACAAAAGTTATACTTCAATGATGATTGTATTGTAGTAAAACATATGAACGGTTGAAATACAGGTCTGTTTGCATTAAAACAACAACAACAACAGCAGTTATCACCAAGAGGGCGCCCACCAGATACCTCAATGTTTACCATTATGTTAAATCAAACAAAGTGAATTTATTGTTTGGTTTCAATAATTATTCAATAGAAAGATATTCAAATATCTTCTTAAATTCTTGAAAAAAATTTGGTCCCCAACATTAATTCCAATCGGATATACAAATGTATATTTCATCTGTTTCTGAACCTATTTTGATCAAAAAAGTATATTCCCTCTTTAAAATTGTGTGCCCTTTCAAATGAAACACTTAGTTTGTCATTATCTTACAAACAATTTATTTCTCGAAGCGTCCTCTAAACCATAACTGAGCTATCCTTTTAATTAAAAAGCGCCGCCACATAGAAATGAAAAAAAAGCATGCCACACAATATGATAATCAAGGCAATTAACTGATGTGCTAATGTTCACGTATATTAATCATTCTGAACAAAATTGTTGTACTCCGTTCACAAAATAGGGGAGATATTAAATAGTACAAGTTTATATTCTAAAGTCAAATGTCCAATATCGTGGATGGAAAACGATTAAAGGGATCTAGTAACATTGTCCAAATTCACAAAATTACTTTTATTTGTTTATTTTCCTTTCATTTTAAAGATACGTATGGTTGCAGTGTTGGGATTTGTAAATATCCACTGGAAAGTTATAACTATGTATACAAAGTCAATGAAATAAGTTCCCTAATATCATTCGCATTTTCGCTCATTACTCGACCATTATTACATCCATTTAACCCTAATAAGGCCGGGGGGGCCATAATGATGGCCCCCCCCCCCCCTCCGCGATTTTTTGTATTGCTCAAAAACGCGGTAAGATGACGCGCCGCTGCTTGGTGACTTTTTTCTTTTGGGTCTTGCGCATATTTTAAAATAAAAATTTTGAAAATCGGACCTACCGTTACGAAGTCACGTGACCTTTTGTCTATGCATGTCAGCCCGAAAATCGCTCAATTTCATGATTTGTGTACAAAACATATGGCAATATCAGTTTTCGTAAAAAGAGGTATATCATTGGTTATTTGGTCTTGTTTACATTTTATATGTTTGTTTTGGGGTTCAAAATAGTTGAATTATAGTTAGAAATAAAAATAAACAACAAAAACAATACAATACATAAGTTTAAAAAACAAAGAAATACATAAGAAATTATAAAAACAATATAAAACATAAGGAAGAACCTGGCTCTTCCAAATTTTTTTACCGTATTATTATTCCAAATGCTCTAAAGAATATATGTAGTGAAAACCAATGTTTAATTATGAAGAATATATGATTTATGGGTAAAAATATGAATTTTATGACCTTATTTGCGTAAATTACCATAAATATGCAAATTAATGAATTTTTCAAAAAATTAAAATGACCATTGTATTCTATACACTTCACTCATCATGCGTGCAAATTTTCACGGCGATCGGCCGCTCCGCGGCCGAGATCTTAGGGGGGGGGGGGGGGGGGGGGGGGCCCATAATGGCCCACCCGGCCTGCTGAAGACCTCAAATAGCCCGGCCTTTTTAGGGTTAAAGGGAGAGTCCCTCTTTTACAAAACGTCTGAACAGTTTCCAGTTGACGGATGGGGATGAATAAAACACACACACAAAAAAATCAGATCGAACAGCCCTATGATTTGGATTCTACGAATGAAAAACGAATGCGTCCCTCCATCAGACTATATATCGATAAATAAAAGAGTTTAACTGATTTAGCATAATATTACAACTATATTGTACTTATTCTTGTAAAGGTATTATGAAGCCGACATTTGTAAATGTTTGTCACGGAAACAAATCTCAAAAATTAGGAATATATAATTACATGTAGTCAGTTTAAGCGAGGTTCGGTTATTTTGCCTAATGTGCGGTCATGCTATTCTTACTTGTGCGCGGGTCACGTAGGGGTCACGCATAGCGTTGTGCTACTTCGTGGAATCCTTGTACGAACTTCCTCACTGGGTGAATATACGTATAGTGCACAATTAATTGTTGGACGACGGTTTATTAGTTCTAGGTCTATAACTCCACGAAAAAGAGATTTCAAGCCCTAATTTTTTCAGGCATGCTATTAAATTACATTTTCTTTCATATAAGACAATAACCTCGCAACTTTGGAAATTTGGCTTGCAAAAGAGGGAATGTCCCTTTAACATGTTTAACGTGAAATGTTTACACATTTCTAAATGAACATATCAGATCACACAAATACACAGTTTATCAACCATTGAACCCTATAAAAGGATATGGTTGTTCGGGTTTAACTGCATTTAGTGACTATATAGCAACTGTGTGTTATCACTGAAAATGAATGGTTTTTATTTTGATATGCTTGAAAAAACAAAACAATACATCAAAAGTACAAAAGATTAAATACAGTATTAAACAGCTTAAACCCTTTTTTCAAAAGTTTTAAATATTAAATTTAAAAGGATAATCATTCAAAAGTGTGAATATAAGAATCACTTTGAAAGCCATTTGTTGGTATATTTTCATGAATTTGATATACTTATGTTTATTGTTTATCAAACAAAGTTTATTTTACAAATAAAATCTAATGCCTTTTAAAATACACTGAGTTTTCATTACCTTACTGAAAATTGTTTCTTGAAGCGCCCGTTCAACCGAAACTGTACTATCCCTTTAATAGTTGATTTGATAAACATGATAGAAATGTTTCTATTGTGATAATCTTTTCAGGACATAGTACACGTCGTACTTAGGAAATGACTTCCCATCCAGACACAATTAATTACCACGATTAAAATAAATATTTGATCAACAGTCGTGATAACATCGCAATATTCATAAAGACCATGCCCTAGTTAATCATGTAATTACTTCTACTTCTACTTGGGTACCCGACAGGGTCCATCAGTCAGGACGTAGAGTCGAGGGGAACCGGTGAGGTGTCCCATTATTAATTGCCGATTGAGGCAACTGCTCCCACAAAGGCTCCTAGTGATGTAGAAGCCAAGATATTATTGGGGAGCGCATTCCATGCTGTTACAGTTTGTGGGAAGTAGGAGTTCTGTTAAAGCTGAGTTCGAGTATGTATATGCTTGAGCTTATTTGGGTGGTATTGTCTGGTGATGCTTGGGGCCATTGGTGTGAGGAGTTGGTCAGGTGTAATTGCTACCATGCCATTCTGAATTTTGTAGAGGAGGCTAAGGCAGGAGATGTGTCTGCGTCTTTCCAGTGTACTCCATTTAAGTTGTTGAATCATAGCAGACACACTCTCAGAATGGCGGTATTGTTGAAGAACGAATCTTGCTGCTCGCCTCTGTACAGCACATGAACAGAGTCAATATGAAAGCCAATATGGTGAAAGCCAATATGGTGAAAGCCAATATGGTGAAAGCCAATATGTATTTCCTTATTTTGCAAATTATTGTAATTGAAACATATATTTTGCTAGAAGCAAAAAATAAAGTTGAACATTTAAGCTCTAATACATCGCTACATTAATGAGGAACATGCACAAGTTAAAGGTCATCAAGCGTGGGGATGCAACACAGTGGGTCGCCATTTTGAACTAGGCTAGTGTGCGCGCACTGCATAACACTGATCTAACGTGCATTACGCACCGTGCACAACGAGTACGCAAGATGGCGCAGCGCATCTGATTTGACGAATCTGAACTACCTTTAATCAAGTAATCACGATGAACACTAATATGTATTTTTTTTTTTTTTGGTAAATTATAAAAAAATAATATGCATATTTTGCTGGAATCAAGAAATACAATTTAACATTACGATCCACACTGTGAAACACAGTCACGACAGGGTAATAATATTATTTAGTTAGCGCTGTTAATTGTAGATCATTTTGTGTGGCGCCTGAAATGAATCAAAGACAGAAAATGTTTAGTAGTTATTTTGGAACAGTAAAGGATATTTAATTGTTAATGTGAAAACGAAAATGTTAAACGTTGAAACAACGAAATATTGGTACCGATTGCTTTTCGACAACACGCTTACGATTCTCATATTTGTTCATTTTTATTCTCGAAGTTTTGTTCATCGGTTCTTTCATTCTTACATTGTTTTGTATTACGTACTTTTTATATACTATGGAATTACCTTTTTGTTTTAACTTTATCCAAGCAAGCCTAATAATCAGAACGGGGCCCCGTTGCAGAAATAGATGCGATCGATTGGAAAGTTGCAATTAAACGTTAGTCCGATCATGTGACTAAAAGCGCAAATCTGATTGGTTCAAATGCGCACATTTCCTGACGTGTATTGCAACTAACTTTTCAATCGATTTCAACTTATTCTGTACAGTCATAATGTGTAGCAACATAGTTAATTACTTTAATTCATAACATGATATATTAACTTCGACTAGATGAATGATAATCTACATCAATTTATTGTAGCAAAGAATATACCAAATTAACTAATAAAGTAATTTGATGGGGCTAAACAATATGAATGTAGATCATGTTCAAGTATATGGAAAAGCTCGATATCAAAATATGTTCGTAAAATGGTGATTGTTTTCTGAACTTGTTATTTATTAATCATACTTCAAGTAACTTGTTCTGTAAAAAAAAAAAAAAAAATCACCTCGCCGAATGCGTCATGATATAATAAACTCAATTCTAACCAGTGAAATGATAATGTAATAATCGTTTGTGTTGCACATAGTATAACCGTCGCTCTCAAGTTAATTCAGCATTCATTTCAAATACAAATTCAGGTAAACATTTGCACAAATAAAAGTGCTAAAAGTTAGCACCTTTATGAAACATAAAGCCTGTGATTACGGATAGTCGTACCTTGATTCTATCAAAATATATACAATAATGCTACATACAAACACGCAGAAACATGATCTTTACCTTGGTTTCGGAACTAAATTGAATTATGTTTTCATCAGAAATGTAATTTATTGTGAATCATATTAACAAATAAAAGAAGAAATTGTATACAATATAGAGCGAAATATGTGACCTTACACCACAAAACGACCGTTATTTTTGTTAAATTTCGTATCACGATGTGTGAGAACGAAAATTACAGACTGAACAAAGCTAACCGTTATGTAAGCCTTCTTGGCAATGAGACCCTTATAGATAATACTGTTAGCACTGTCAATTGTTAATTATTTTAAGTGCGCCTAGAATATTAAAGAGGGGAGATTTTTTCATCGTTATTTTGAAAACAGTCAAGGATTTCGAATTTGTCATGAGGAAAGTTGTAACAACGAAATATTATGGCCGGTTTGTTTTTGACAACACTGTTGCGATTCTCATTTGTGTTGTTAAGTGCATTCGAATGTATTCTTAAAGTAGTTGAATCGGTTGTTTAATTCATTCTTACCTGAATTTGTATTATGTACTCATGATATAATGTACTATTTAATGCATTTTGTTATTTCAAAATTGTATCCGAACAAAAGTTGCAATTAATTGTTTTTCCGATCTTATGACTAAAAAGCGCAAATCTGATGGATTCAAATGCGCGCATTTCCTGACTTTGCAAGTTTGCAATAGATTTCAACTCTTTCTGCAACGGGACCCACGTCCCAGTTATATCATTGTGCAAAGTCGTAAGGTGTAGCAGCACATATACCAAAGAAACGAATTCAATGCGGCTAAAAGTTATGTATATGGAAAAGCTCGATAACAAATTAAATGTTCGTAATAATGGTGATTGTATATGAATTTGTTATTTATCAATCATACTTAAACTGTAACATGTTCTGTAAAAAAAAAAGAAGTCATCTTGCCGAATGTGTCATGATATAATAAACTGTATTATAACCAGTGAAATAATAATAGATTAGTCGTTTGTGTTGCACAGAGTTTTACCGTCACTCTCAATTTAATCCAGCGTTCATTTAAAAAAAAAGGTTAAACATTTGCACAAAAGTGCTAAAAGATAGCACCAACATGAAACATATAAATCCTGTGTTTACGGGTATAGTTGTACCACAATGATTTAATAAAAATAAACAATAACTTATACAATATGAAAACCTACTATATATTATATGCCATTGTAATATAATTGAGATCGGAAATATTGCTTTTCATTAACAACAAAATAATAAGCTCATAGCATACACAGTACAAACAAAAGTTATACTTCAATTATGATTGTATGGTATAGTAAAACATATGAACGGTTGAAATACAGGTATGTTTGCATTAAAACAACAACAACAACAACAACAACAACAACAACAGTTATCACCAAGAGGGCGCCCACCCGACACCTCAAGTTTTATCATATGATAAATCAAACAAAGTGAATTTATTGTTTGGTTTTAATAATTATTTAATAGAAAGATATTCAAATATGTTCTTAAATTATTGAAACAAATTTGATCCCCAACATTAATTCCAATCGGATATACAAATGGATATTTCATCTGTTTCTTGAGCTATTTTGATCAAACAAATTTATTCCCTCTTTAAAAATGTGTGCTCTTTCAAATGTAACACTAAGTTTTTCATTACCTCACAAAAAATGTATTTATCGAAGCGCCCTCTAAACCAAAACTGAGCTATCCCTTTAATTAAAAAGCGCCATGACATAGAAATGATAACAAAGCATGCCACACAATAATGATAATCAAGGCAATTAACTAATGTGCTAATGTTCACGTATATTAATCACTCTGAACAAAATTGTTGTACTCCGTTCACACAAAATAGGGGAGAAAATATAATTATAATACAAGTTTATATTCTAAAGTCAAATGTACAATATCTAGTGACATTGTCCAAATCCACAAAATGACTTAGAACTTTTATGTGTTTATTTTTCTTTTATTTTAAAAATAATTATGATTGAAGTGTTGGGATTTGTAGTTATCCACTTGAAAGTTTTAATTGTGTATGCAAAGTCAATGAAATAGGTTCCCGAATATCACTCGGCCATATAACGTTAATCCATTTAACGTGAAATTTGCACACATTTCTAAATGAACATATCAGATCACACAAATAGAGTTTATCAACCATTCATCACTTTTTACACATGTCAACAGATTTACTAGTTCCCATTAAATGGATATGGTTGTTCGGGTTTAACTGCATTTTAGTGACTATAGCACCTGTGTTTTATCACTGAAAACTAATGTTTTTCATTTTTATATGCTTTTTTAAATTTTAATTATAATTTTATTTCACCAGGGAACCGTAACTCAGCAAATGACTGTTTTTCAGACGGCCCCTGAAATAAAAACAATACATCAAAAGTACAAAATATTAAAACAATTATTTACAATTATATAAAAAGAAAACAGCATAATATTACAAAATTTAGACCAACAAAAGAAACTAAAACAAAAACGACAACATCAACAGCAAAAAATGCTTGAATTGTGTAGTAAACAATTGTATACAATGTGTATTAGTGTGATCTGATATGTCCAGAAAGTAATGTGTGAACATTTCTAGTTAATTCGATGTTATCACTGGTTATTTGGCCAATAAATGAGTGAAAATACAAAGTGATATTCCCTTACTCATTGCACTTTGAACACAGCTGAAAAGGTCCCGTAGATAATTTCATATCCGAACACTTCTCAATCGTAAATATCTTTTTAACAAAATGGAAATTTGAAAACCGAAACCTGTCCCATGTTTGTATTGTTAATACGAATAAAACAAGGTATGAGGGAACTGCTAGAATTCCAATTGGATTTTTAGGATTTTGACAATGTCACTAAGTACCTTTAAGGTACCTTAAACAACCTTAAAGCTTAAACCCACTTTTCAAAAGTTTGAAATAATTTTTAATTTTAAAAGGATAACCATTCAAAAGTGTGATTCTAAGAATTACTTTGAAAGCCATTTTTTGGTAAATCTTCACAAATTTGCATATTATTTATAACGGTCGGTAATGATAAACTTATGTTTATTGTATCGATTTTGATCAAACAAAGTTTTTTCTACAAATACAATCGTATGCCTTTTCAAATACACTGAGTTTGTCATTACCCTACTGATATATTTCTCTTGGAGTGCCCTTTCAACCGAAACTGTACTATCCCTTTAATAGCTGATTAGATAAAGATGATAGATATGTTTCTATTGTGATCATCTTTTCAGGACATAGTACATGTTGTACTTAGGAAATGACTTCCCAACCAGACACGTTTCATTACCACGATTAACATTCATATTTGATGAACAGTCGTGATAACATCGCAATATTCATAAAGACCATGCCTCAGTTACCAAGGTTAATCACATAATTATGGGGAAAGCCATGAAAGTTCATCTGTTTTGTGATGAAAGTTCATCTGTTTTGTGATCGAAAGTTTAAAACAAATTTCATGTATTACCTTATTTTGCAAATTATTGTATTTGAAACATATATTTTGCTAGAAGCAAAAGCTCTAATACATTCGGCAGCATTAAAGGAACTTAATGTACGTCATTACCCTCGGCCAGCCCATCCCTCACTTGCTCTCCCTCCCCTTTCGGCCCTCCATCGGCCCTGGCGTGCCAATTGCTTTGGAATATGCTTTAACGAGTGTTATGACTGGGGAAGCTACACTGCAATCGTCTGGTTCAACTAGGCTAGTTTGCGCGTACTACACACAACACTGAACCATTATGTATTACGCACCGTGCGCGTACTACACACAACACTGAGCCATTATGTATTACGCACCGTGCGCGTACTACAAACAACACTGAGCCATTATGTATTACGCACCGTGCGCGTACTACACAACACTGAGCCATTATGTATTACGCACCGTGCGCGTACTACACACAACACTGAGCCATTATGTATTACGCACCGTGCGCAAGACGTTCGCAAGTATGCAAGATGACAACGCGCATCTGATGTGGGAATCGGTTATATTCCTTTACATATAGTTGACCTCATGAAGATGCCTGTTGTCGCTAGGTGTACGAACACGTATTATGTATTGTCTTGTCGTTCAATGCTCAACTTTCGTTGTGGATTTCAAGCCTTCTTGCATTTTACCTAAAATGGTGAGTTAAAATTCCATTTCACATTACAGCTCATGAGAATTATAATTCTCTTCTCTTCTTCTTCTTCTTCTTCTTCTTCTTCTTCTTCTTCTTCTTCTTCTTCTTCTTCTTCTTCTTCTTCTTCTCCTTCTCCTTCTTCTTCTTCTTCTTCTTCTTCTTCTTCTTCTTCTTCTTCTTCTTCTTCTTCTTCTTCTTCTTCTTCTTCTTCTTCTTCTTCTTCTTCTTCTTCTTCTTCTTCTTCTTCTTCTTCTTCTTCTTCTTCTTCTTCTTCTTCTTCTTCTTCTTCTTCTTCTTCTTACCGTGTCTTACCCTCATTTGTACTCCATTGTTTGTTCCACTAAAACATCGACTGAAACCTTAACGATTATTTTGTGTAATCTTACCGTAAGTTCGTAACTATAGGTTTCCTTGGACCCACAATTTTAATGTTCTAAACTCTCAATATCACACTTTCATTCTAGCAATCAATTGTAAGAGATAATGAACCCAGCTATGTAATCTTGGATATTTCATGGATTTAATATCTATGAGCTTTTACTTATTTCTCTTATTTCTTAATTGTCCATGTATATTGCTTTGTATTATGTATTATGTATTATGTTATGATCTTCGTAATTATATTTGTCCATGATGTTTTTGATTGATGGTTGTCATGTGCCACCGGGGATATTGTGGTTGTGTCTGGTTATTATCAAACCAATCCCTCTCTTTCTGTCTAGGCATCAGGCCCAAAGGTCGCTAGACATTCCAGTCATAGTATAACCGGTCACTAGCAATATAATGTCCTTGATGATCCAGGACGAAATATTTCTGGTGACCAGTTATACTGAAATGCCAAGAGATATTTTGATTCGATGCCTTTGGAGAGGGATTTGCATCAACGGTGATGACAAAGGGCTATTCAAATTTCACAGGGGCGACATGGTTTAAAGGGATACTTGAGTTTTGGTAAAGAGAGTACAGTTTGATCAAACTGAATTTGAGTAACCAAAACCTGCACCATTACATTACAAACTAATAGTTATAACTCCACCATGCTTGAAAAGAATTCAAAATTACAAACGACTAAGTAAAAAGCCTATCATACAAACAGAGCCGTTCAAACTCAAGATGGCGCTCTCTAAAAACTCATTGGTTTAAACCATTTTAACTAAAATATTGTGCATGTGGAGGTTCGTAAAATAGTGATTAGATAGAGAGATAATCAACTATTAAAAAACTTAATTTAAAAAATTTGGAAAAGAGGAAGCATTTAAAAATTTTTTGTAACGGTTGGTTCAAAATTATCTAATATTTGTGGGGCCCCATATTTATTACAAATGGTTACATTTATGGATATTTCAGCCGTTTCTGAACCGATTTTGATCAAATAAAGTTTATTCTGTCACTAAAATATTATGCTCTTTCAAATTTTACACTCAGTTTTTCATTATCTCCCAAAAATATATTATGTGTAGCGCCCTCTCTACCAGAACTCAACTATCCCTTTAAGGTTAAAATATCACACTTTAAGACTTAGGGAAACGTGAACTGATCGACGCATGAGCTGATAATCTGATTAAAATTGTTTTTGTTTGAATTGGCAATGATACACAAGACGCATCAATACTAAAATGTTATTACAAGTTATGTGGAAATCGGAAGGCAAACATTCAAGGTTAGAAACTTGATCGCAGTATAGTCGTCTCTTATTAACAATAACGGTATGCCAAAAATAAGTAATATTATCGAATATTGTGTTTAAATCATTCTTTTTAAGATTAAGGTTGGTTACGATTTGTAAAGTTATTATTGTTCAATTTCTTATCACGATGTGTGAGAACGAAAATTACAGACTGAACAAAGCTAACCCTTGTGTAAGCCTTCTTGGCAATGAGACTCTTATAGATAATACTGTTAGCACGGTCAATTGTTAATTATTTTGAGTGCGCCTAGAATATTAAAGAGGGGAGATTTTTTCATCGTTATTTTGAAAACAGTCAAGGATTTTCTAATTATTCAAGAGGAAAGTTGGAACAACGAAATATTGGGGCCGGTTTGTTTTTGACAACACTTTTGCGATTCTCATTTGTGCTGTTAAGTGCATTCTGCATTCTAATGTATTCTTGAAGTAGTTGAATCGGTTGTTTAATTCATTCTTACCTGAATTTGTATTACGTACTCATGATCAATACTGACGACGGACAGTCAACCTGTTCGAAACGTCGAGCCCCTCCTACCACCAACCCTCTCCTTACAAAAACTATACCGGCGCTGTAGTTCTTATCAATGGCGTACCCAGGATTTTTTTAAGGGGGGGGGGGGGTTTATTTTGTAAAAAATTCCAATGCGAGACCAAGTACCTTCAACATTTTCTAGACCGAGACCAATTACCTTCACAGTTGAAAACCTCTCTCAGTGGGGGGGGGGGGGGGGGGGGGGGGAGGAGGGGGGGGGGGGGGGGTGTCCATAGAAAATTTTCGAAGCCGAGACCAAGTACTTTCAAAATTTTCGAGGCCGAGACCAAGTACCTACAAAGTTGAAAAACTATCTCAGTGGGGGGTGGGGGGGGGGGGGGGGGGGGGGGGTGTCAGTAGAAAATTTTCGAAGCCGAGACCAAGTACTTTCAAAGTTTTCGAGCCGAGACCATGTACCTTCAAAGTTGAAAACTCTCTCTCGAGTGGGGGGGGGGGGGGGGGGGGGGAGGGTGTCCGTAAAAACAAATCGAACCCCCGCACAAGTACTTTCTAAATTTTCGAGCCCGAGACCAAAGATCTTCAACAAAATTTGGGGCCGAGACCAGGGTTTAGCCGGTCCAGACCAGGTTTTAGACGGTCGAGACTGCTTAAAAGTAGTCTCGAGACCAGCTAATTTGTAAAGGGGGGGGGGGGGGGAGGGGGGGTTAAAACCCCCAAAACAGCAATTTTTTGGTCAAGGGGGGGGGGGGGGTTTGAACCCCCCAAACCTCCCCCCCCCCCCCTGGGTACGCCTATGGTTCTTATCAGAACTACAAGCTCAGAAAGAATACCAACAGTCCTTTCCAGGACGACCAACAGTCCTTCTAGGACTATACCACAGTCCTTTTAGGACTATCCTAGAAAGAATACCAACAGTCCTTCTCATGACTTACCAATCCTCTCCTTATACATGGTTCAACGCAAACCACATGTATTATTGTACTCATGATATAATGTACTATTGAATGCATTTTGTTATTTCAAAATTTTTAGCCGAACAAAAGTTGCAATTAATTGTTTTTTCCGATCTTGTGACTATTAGGGCAAATCTGACTTTGCAAGTTTGCAATCGATTTAAACTCTTTCTGCAACGGGGCCACGTCCCAGTTATATCATTGTATAAAGTTGTAAGGTGTAGCAGCACATATACCAACTAAACTAATTCAATGCTTGATAACAAATTTATATGTTCGTAATAATGGTGATTGTATATGAATTTGGTATTTATCAATCATACTTAAACTGTAACATGTTCTGTAAAGAAAAAAGGATTCATCTTGCCGAATGTGTCATGATATAATAAACTGTATTATAACCAGTAAATTGATAATAGAGTAGTCGTTTGTGTTGCACAGAGTTTTACCGTCGCTCTCAATTTAATATAGCGTTCATGAAAAAAAATCAGTTAAACATTTGCACAAAAGTGCTAAAAGATAGCACCAACATGAAACATATAAATCCTGTGTTTACGGGTATAGTTGTACCCTAATGATTTTATAAAAATAAACAATAACTTATACAATATGAAAACCTACTATATTATATGCAATTGTAATATAATTGCGATCGGAAATATTGTAAACCAGCAGTTATCACCAAGAGGGCGCCCACCAGACACCTCAAGTGTTACCATATGTTAAATCAAACAAAGTGAATATACTGTTGGTTTAAACAATTATTCAAATATCTTCTTAAATTTTTGGAAGAAAAATTGATCCCCAACATTAATTCCAATTGGATATACAAATGAATATTTCATCTGTTTCTGGACATATTTTTATCAAAAAAGTGTATTCCCTCTTTATAATTGTGTGCTCTTTCAAATGTAACACTTAGTTTTTCATTACCTCACAAGACAATTTATTTCTCGAAGGCCCTCTAAACAAAAACTGAGCTATCCTTTAATTAAAAAGCGCCGCGACATAGAATTGAAAACAAAGCATGTCACACAATATGATAATCAAGGCAATTAACTAATGTGCTAATGTTCACGTATATTAATCACTCTGAACAAAATCGATGTACTCCGTTCACACAAAATAGGGGGGAAATTATATAATTCATGTTTATATTCTAAAGTCAAATGGCCACTTCCGTGGATGAAAACGATAAGGAATCCAGTAACATTGTCCAAATCCACAAGATTACTTAGAACTTTTATTTGTTTATTTTCCTTTTACTTTAAAGATAATTATGATTGAAGTGTTGGGATTTGTAATTACCCACTGGAAAGTTATAACTGTAATATACAAAGTCAATGAAATAAGTTCCCAAATATCACTCGCATGTTGCGCTCATTACTCGGCCATATAACATCCATTTAACGTGAAATGTTTACACATTTCTAAATGAACATATCAGATCACACAAGTACACAGTTTATTAAGCATTAATCACTTTTGACACATGTCAAGAGAGTTACTAGATCCTATAAAGGTATATATCCGTTTGGGGTTAAACTGCATTTAAGTGACTATAGCACCTGTGTGTTATCACTGAAAACTAATTTTTTTCATTTTGGGTATGCTTTTTTTTAATTTTTGTCCTTAATTTATTTCAGTAGGGACGCGTAACTTAGCCAATGACTGTTTTTTCAAACGGTCCCTGAAATAAAAACAATACATCAAAAGTACAAAATATTAAAATCAATTATTTACAATTATATAAAAAGAAAACAGCATAATATTACAAAATTTAGACCAACAAAAGAAACTAAAACAAAAACGACAACATCAACAGCAAAAAAATGCTTGAATTGTGTAGTAAACAATTGTATACAATGTGTATTAGTGTGATCTGATATGTCCAGATAGTAATGTGTGAACATTTCTAGTTAATTCGATGTTATCACTGGTTATTTGGCCAATAAATGAGTGAAAATACAAAGTGATATTCCCTTACTCATTGCACTTTGAACACAGCTGAAAAGGTCCCGTAGATAATTTCATATCCGAACACTTCTCAATCGTAAATATCTTTTGAACAAAATGGAAATTTGAAAACCGAAACCTGTCCCATGTTTGTATTGTTAATACGAATAAAACAAGGTATGAGGGAAAACTGCTAGAATTCCAATTGGATTTTTAGGATTTTGACAATGTCACAAAGTACCTTTAAGGTACCTTAAACAACCTTAAAGCTTAAACCATTTTTCAAAAGTTTGAAATAATTTTTAATTTTAAAAGGATAACCATTCAAAAGTGTGATTCTAAGAATTACTTTGAAAGCCATTTTTTGGTAAATCTTCACAAATTTGCATATTTTTTTATAACGGTCGGTAATGATAAACTTATGTTTATTGTATCGATTTTGATCAAACAAAGTTTTTCTACAAATACAATCGTATGCCTTTTCAAATACACTGAGTTTTTTCATTACCCTACTGATATAATTTCTCTTGGAGTGCCCTTTCAACCGAAACTGTACTATCCCTTTAATAGCTGATTAGATAAAGATGATAGATATGTTTCTATTGTGATCATCTTTTCAGGACATAGTACATGTTGTACTTAGGAAATGACTTCCCAACCAGACACGTTTCATTACCACGATTAACATTCATATTTGATGAACAGTCGTGATAACATCGCAATATTCATAAAGACCATGCCTCAGTTACCAAGGTTAATCACATAATTATGGGGGAAAGCCATGAAAGTTCATCTGTTTTGTGATGAAAGTTCATCTGTTTTGTGATCGAAAGTTTGAAAACAAATTTCATGTATTACCTTATTTTGCAAATTATTGTAATTGAAACATATATTTTGCTAGAAGCAAAAGCTCTAATACATTCGGCAGCATTAAAGGAACTTAATGTACGTCATTACCCTCGGCCAGCCCATCCCTCACTTGCTCTCCCTCCCCTTTCGGCCCTCCATCGGCCCTGGCGTGCCAATTGCTTTGGAATATGCTTTAACGAGTGTTATGACTGGGGAAGCTACACTGCAATCGTCTGGTTCAACTAGGCTAGTTTGCGCGTACTACACACAACACTGAGCCATTATGTATTACGGCACCGTGCGCAAGACTTTCGCAAGTAATGCAAGATGACAACGCGCATCTGATGTGGGAATCGGTTATATTCCTTTACATATAGTTGACCTCATGAAGATGCCTGTTGTCGCTAGGTGTACGAACACGTATTATTTATTGTCTTGTCGTTCAATGCTCAACTTTCGTTGTGGATTTCAAGCCTTCTTGCATTTTACCTAAAATGGTGAGTTTAAAATTCCATTTCACATTACAGCTCATGAGAATTATAATTCTCTCTCTTCTTCTTCTTCTTCTTCTTCTTCTTCTTCTTCTTCTTCTTCTTCTTCTTCTTCTTCTTCTTCTTCTTCTTCTTCTTCTTCATCTCCTCCTTCTTCTTCTTCTTCTTCTTCTTCTTCTTTTCTTCTTCTTCTTCTTCTTCTTCTTCTTCTTCTTCTTCTTCTTCTTCTTCTTCTTCTTCTTCTCATCCTCCTCCTTCCTTCTTCTTCTTCTTCTTCTTCTTCTTCTTCTTCTTCTTCTTCTTTCTTCTTCTTCTTCTTCTTCTTCTTCTTCTTCTTCTTCTTCTTCTTCTTCTTCTTCTTCTTCTTCTTCTTCTTCTTCTTCTCTTCTTCTTCTTCTTCTTCTTCTCTCTTCTTCTTCTTATTCTTCTTCTTCTTCTTCTCTTCTTCTCTTCCTTCTTCTTTTCTTCTTCTTCTTCTTCTTCTTCTTCTTCTTCTTCTTCTTCTTCTTCTTCTTCTCTCTTCTTCCTTCTTCTTCTTCTTCTTCTTCTTCTTCTTTACCGTGTCTTACCCTCGTTTGTACTCCATTGTTTGTTCCACTAAAACATCGACTGAAACCTTAACGATTATTTTGTGTAATCTTACCGTAAGTTCGTAACTATAGGTTTCCTTGGACCCACAATTTTAATGTTCTAAACTCTCAATATCACATTTTCATTCTAGCAATCAATTGTAAGAGATAATGAACCCAGCTATGTAATCTTGGATATTTCATGGATTTAATATCTATG
Source organism: Echinarachnius parma (assembly GCA_037951105.1). Taxonomy (NCBI): domain Eukaryota; kingdom Metazoa; phylum Echinodermata; class Echinoidea; order Clypeasteroida; family Echinarachniidae; genus Echinarachnius; species Echinarachnius parma. Next base: position 126,755 of record JBAMJV010003711.1, read on the forward strand.
AGCTTTTACTTATTTCTCTTATTTCTCAATTTTCCATGTATATTGCTTTGTATTATGTATTATGTATTATGTTATGATCTTCGTAATTATATTTGTCCATGATGTATTTGATTGATGGTTGTCATGTGCCACCGGGGGATATTGTGGTTGTCGTCTGTTTATTATCAAACCAATCCCTCTCTTTCTGTCTAGGCATCAGGCCCAAAGGTCGCTAGACATTCCAGTCATAGTATAACCGGTCACTAGCAATATAATGTCCTGGATGATCCAGGACGCAATATTTCTGGTGACCAGTTATACTGCAATGCCAAGAGATATTTTGATTCGATGCCTTTGAGAGGGATTTGCATCAACGGTGATGACAAAGGGCTATTCAAATTTCACAGGGGCGACATGGTTTAAAGGGATACTTGAGTTTTGGTAAAGAGAGTACAGTTTTGATCAAACTGCATTTGAGTAACCAAAACCTGCACCATTACATTACAAACTAATAGTTATAACTCCACCATGCTTGAAAAGAATTCAACATTACAAACGACTAAGTAAAAAGCCTATCATACAAACAGAGCCGTTTCAAACTCAAGATGGCGCTCTCTAAAAAACTCATTGGTTTAAACCATTTTAACTAAAATATTGTGCATGTGGAGGTTCGTAAAAATAGTGATTAGATAGAGAGATAATCAACAACTATTAAAAAACTTAATTTAAAAAATTTGGAAAAAAGGAAGCATTTAACATTTTTTTGTAACGGTTGGTTCAAAATTATCTAATATTTGTGGGGCCCCATATTTATTACAAATGGTTACATTTATGGATATTTCAGCCGTTTCTGACCGATTTTTGATCAAATAAAGTTTATTCTGTCACTAAAATATTATGCTCTTTCAAATTTTACACTCAGTTTTTCATTATCTCACAAAAATATATTATGTGTAGCGCCCTCTCTACCAGAACTCAACTATCACTTTAAGGTTAAAATATCACACTTTAGGACTTAAGGAAACGTGAACTGATCGACGCATGAGCTGATAATCTGATTTAAATTGTTTTTGTTTGAATTGGCAATGATACACAAGACGCATCAATACTAAAATGTTATTACAAGTTATGTGAAATCGGAAGGCAAACATTCAAGGTTAGAAACTTGATCGCAGTATAGTCGTCTCTTATTAACAATAACGGTATGCCAAAAATAAGTAATATTATCGAATATTGTGTTTAAATCATTCTTTTTAAGATTAAGGTTGGTTACGATTTTTAAAGTTATTATTGTTCAATTTCTTATCACGATGTGTGAGAACGAAAATTACAGACTGAACAAAGCTAACCCTTGTGTAAGCCCTTCTTGGCAATGAGACTCTTATAGATAATACTGTTAGCACGGTCAATTGTTAATTATTTTGAGTGCGCCTAGAATATTAAAGAGGGGGAGATTTTTTCATCGTTATTTTGAAAACAGTCAAGGATTTTCTAATTATTCAAGAGGAAAGTTGGAACAACGAAATATTGGGGCCGGTTTGTTTTTGACAACACTTTTGCGAGTCTCATTTGTGCTGTTAAGTGCATTCTAATGTATTCTTGAACAGTAGTTGAATCGGTTGTTTAATTCATTCTTACCTGAATTTGTATTACGTACTCATGATCAATACTGACGACGGACAGTCAACCTGTTCGAAACGTCGAGCCCCTCCTACCACCAACCCTCTCCTTACAATAACTATACCGGCGCTGTAGTTCTTATCAATGGCGTACCCAGGATTTGTTTAAGGGGGGGGGGGTTATTTTGTAAAAATTCCAAGTCGAGACCAAGTACCTTCACAATTTTCGAGACCGAGACCAATTACCTTCACAGTTGAAAACCTCTCTCAGTGGGGGGGGGGGGGGGGGGGGGGGGGGGGGGGGGGGGGTGTCCATAGAAAATTTTCGAAGCCGAGACCAAGTACTTTCAAAATTTTCGAGGCCGAGACCAAGTACCTACAAAGTTGAAAACCTCTCTCAGTTGGGGGGGGGGGGGGGGGGGGGGGGGGTCCGTAAAAACAAATCGAAGCCGCGAACAAGTACTTTCTAAATTTTCGAGCCCGAGACCAAAGATCTTCAACAAAATTTGGGGCCGAGACCAGGGTTTAGCCGGTCGAGACCAGGTTTTAGACGGTCGAGACTGCTTAAAAGTAGTCTCGAGACCGGTTAAAAATTTTTAAAGGGGGGGTTCAAACCCCCCAAAACAGCCAATTGTTTGGTCAAGGGGGGGGGGGGGGGTTTGAAACCCCCCAAAGCCCCCCCCCCCCCTTCCCCTGGGTACGCCTATGGTGTCTTATCAGAACTACAAGCTCAGAAAGTATACCAACAGTCCTTTCGAGGACGACCAACAGTCCTTTCTAGGACTATACCACAGTCCTTTTTAGGACTATCCTAGAAAGAATACCAACAGTCTTTCTCATGACGTACCAATCCTCTCCTTATACATGGTTCAACCGCAAACCACACGTATTATTGTACTCATGATATAATGTACTATTGAATGCATTTTGTTATTTCAAAATTTTATCCGAACAAAAGTTGCAATTAATTGTTTTCCGATCTCGTGACTATTAGCGCAAATCTGACTTTGCAAGTTTGCAATCGATTTAAACTCTTTCTGCAACGGGGGCCCACGTCCCAGTTATATCATTGTATAAAGTTGTAAGGTGTAGCAGCACATATACCAACTAAACTAATTCAATGCTTGATAACAAATTTATATGTTCGTAATAATGGTGATTGTATATGAATTTGGTATTTATCAATCATACTTAAACTGTAACATGTTCTGTAAAGAAAAAAAGGATTCATCTTGCCCGAATGTGTCATGATAGTACTAAACTGTATTATAACCAGTAAATTGATAATAGAGTAGTCGTTTGTGTTGCACAGAGTTTTACCGTCGCTCTCAATTTAATATAGCGTTCATGAAAAAAAATCAGTTAAACATTTGCACAAAAAGTGCTAAAAGATAGCACCAACATGAAACATATAAATCCTGTGTTTACGGGTATAGTTGTATCCATAATGATTTTATAAAAATAAACAATAACTTATACAATATGAAGAAACCTACTATATTATATGCAATTGTAATATAATTGCGATCGGAAATATTGTAAACCAGCAGTTATCACCAAGAGGGCGCCCACCAGACACCTCAAGTTGTTACCATATGTTAAATCAAACAAGTGAATATACTGTTGGTTTAAACAATTATTCAAATATCTTCTTAAATTATTAGAAGAAAAATTGATCCCCCAACATTAATTCCAATTGGATATACAAATGAATATTTCATCTGTTTCTGGACATATTTTTATCAAAAAAGTGTATCCCTCTTTATAATTGTGTGCTCTTTCAAATGTAACACTTAGTTTTTCATTACCTCACAAACAATTTATTTCTCGAAGGCCCTCTAAACAAAAACTGAGCTATCCTTTAATTAAAAAGCGCCGCCGACATAGAAATGAAAACAAAGCATGTCACACAATATGATAATCAAGGCAATTAACTAATGTGCTAATGTTCACGTATATTAATCACTCTGAACAAAATCGATGTACTCCGTTCACACAAAATAGG